>JAODJU010007788.1:0-24778 GCA_026776725.1 Gnathonemus echidnorhynchus
AAAATATAGGGGGCGGGGTTGGGGGGCCCACAGACTACTGTAGCCTAGGGGCCTCTGTACACCTTAATCTGCCCCTGCGCACAAGTTAATTTCTTGAGAAAAAAAACTATGGGACTTCAGGGGCTCCGTAGAAATGCACTGTAAACCACGAAGCAATAAAATCCCCATGTGTATAGAATTCCTCTAGAGATCACATAACACCTTCGGCACTTAGGAATTCAAAATTATTTTTTATTTTATTTTTTTTTAATTACCCAAGAGACCCTGAGACAAACGAAATAACACATTTTACTTAGGTTTAATAATCCCCAAATTAAATGGTCACCTAAAATATACCGAAACGGCTACCTGGATAGAACGTTACAATTAGCACCAGATCTGGTTTCAACTACTGTACAATCCGTGTTCTATACGGTGTATTTTTCACAGCGGGAAAGACACTTAGAAACTTTTTTAAATGGAAACGAATGGTACGTAATAGTACTATATAATTAATGCGTGACAACCTGCTGAAGTCGCGTCACATGGCGATGCGCGAGTCCGCACGGGACTGTCAGCATCACTCTTCTATAACGTTACTCAGTAAGCTATGAAACACCTTACCTGTTCCTGAAGTGACTTGGTAGAAGCAAACCATGACCGCACCAAACACCCATAACAATGCCATTGTCACCCTTAAATATATTTACGGAGCTTTAGTTCTTATAAACCGAGTCTATTTGCCGGAGGACGGACAACTGCCGATCAGAGCGTTAATCCGCTACTTCTCTCAGCGTTTACTCGCACTCTATTGGCCTGATTCGCAGCGCGTGGGCTCGCACGTACACAGAGCTGGCCGGCCGAGGGCGTACCCATAGATATGTGGGCGTGTCAATCTCGCGTCAGCGCACGTCATTGCTACTTTCACACGTGACCAGAATTTCCCGAAGTATTTTATTGTTTTAGTGTTTACGTTTTTCTTCAAGACATTAATGTAACAGTGTTTATGTGTGTATATTTGCTGTAGGCATAAACTGTCATGAATTTATTCATCCGTTATATATAATTACTGAAGACTTCTCGTCTGAACCGGCGAAAAGTTAAATATCATTTGACATTCAAAATGCAAACTTATTATGCGCTTCAACCATTTCAGTGAATTATGTCAAACCACCTGTGCACCATGTGTCACAAGGATTGTATTTGAAATATTAATCGTAAAATTTTGTTTTACAAATGAAAACGACGTGTCCATGTACATAAAGTTATTATGCTCCCGCACTATGTGACCTTGTGATGTCAAACCAACTGTGCAGCAGAAAGAATAATATATGATCTAGGCAAGGTACGATCTAAGTGGGGCCACACTGCTTTCTCATCACGACGGAAGCTGAGAGACACTTTGGGCCACGGGTGATAAAGCAATCAGCTGCATGGATTGTAGCATATATCACATGGTACGGGAGCATAATAGCTTTATGTGCATGTATACGTCATTTTTAGTTGCAAAAAAAAACTTTTCAAGAGGAATATTTCAAAAACAAGCCTTGTGACACATAACTAACATTATTCTCGATTCTGCACAGGTGGTTTGACATAATTTACTGAAATGGTTGAAGCGCATAAGTTTGCATTTTGAATGTCAAACGAATGTTGAATATTAAACTAACTTTACGCCGGTCTCGTCTGAGCAGATACTGGGCAAACATGGATTCTTGAATACAAGACTTAACATTTTTCTCCTTTGTTATGGAACCGGCCTTGAAATGAAGCTAGCATAACATACAGTACAACATTCAGTACAGGCTCCTGCGTTTTCAACCCTAGATTTGTGATTTCATTCCCTTATTCTGAAGGCCATTATAAGTCACATCTGAAAATCAACAAATGGAATCAATCATTGTGTTATCAGCTTGTAATCTTCAAAAATGGGCCAAGCGGATCTGATGACGACTGCAGCAGAAACGTTTGGGAAACATTTCAAGCCCAGTGGTTACTTTCTCTAAGAATTGAAGTCAGTGCTAAACAGAAAAAGATGGCATGTTTAAGTCTACAGTATCTAATAAGATTTACTAATTTCTTCCCAAGATGAGTTTTTTTTATAGTGCCATCTAGCGCTTGACTAAAATGACCGCACTAAAATAAACTGGAAATATTGCAAAAAAGGAAACATGACGTGTATGCTGTTAATATTAATACTGTGAGAAGCAAGTTACAGTCAAAATAGTTTAAAGGCAGAATATTCAAATTTCAAGAAATTTTATGTACTGATAAAATACAATATAAACATGGCTGTGTGTCTATATTGCAAATAAAAAAATATAAAATAAGTTAAAACATAAAACTGAATCGGTCATCAAAAACAATGCGCACAACTATGCATAACTGGGACTAATCACATGAACACAGACACATACCCACCATACCCCTGGAAATGTTCAAAGTTAACAGGGAAACCCCAGGTCTACATTCCCCTCTTCCCAGCTGATCCATAGTTTTACAACATCTGCAATATATTCAGATTCCATTTTGTTTTTATTATGATTTTTACAAAACAATCCATTAACTTAGAATAAGTTAAAAATGCATTGTACTGAAATTCACTGAATATGTAAGAAAAGGCTGAGTGTGTGAGTGACTTCATGTGAAACAGAGACTATTTCTCAGCTTCCACGTTATGGGATGCTGTCAGATTCCAGGGAAGAAACAGACAGGGTCTGTCAAGGTATCTTTTTCTTCTTCTATAAATTGCATCAGTTTTGGCTTTGCTCCATGTATCTGAGGTACAGAGTATAATGTTTTACTTGCTTTCAAAACATAAGGCTGAAAATGTATTAACAGGATAACAACTGTTACTCTGTTAATAAAAAAATCTAAATGTGACATCAAGTTTTCTGAAGGGTAGAGCGTGCTTTCGAACGTCGCAAATAAAACGTCCCCAAACCAAATGCTTATTCGGGTCAAACCCTTATTTAAATCATCAGAAGGAAATAATGTGCAAGTTAAACCCTAATGAAATGCACACTCAGTATCACTGTCCCTCACTGCACATATTTCTGGGTCCTTTGGCTGTACAGATAGAAAATGCTTTTTTTTAAAAAAATACGAGTATGTACACATATTTCCGCTTCACCACAGATACCTGTACAGTCAAAGGAGTAGCTAAAAACAAATCATATGCTTATTCCACTTAAACCAAGCGTACTCCTCAGACTCAGGGAGCAAGAGTGTAAAAACGTCTGTAAGCAGGGTGGTGGGCCTGTTCATTCCGTGGTTGTTTTTCATTCCCTAATGGTCCCTCCCGAGTTCTGACTGGCCCCTCCAGTTTCAGGTCACCCCTCCATTCTCCCGGCTTGGACCAGCCCACTCGATGGGTGGGGCTTGTGTTTCACTGACTGCCAGGGAGTGGCGAGAAGGGACTGTTTCTCTACTTCACAAGCGACAGGAAGGTAAAAGGGATGGGGGGGGGTATGCATGGATTTAATTTATCCCACTCTGCCTCACGGGAGCCCCCTGCGATGATTTTCGTTGGCTGGGTTAAGGAGCACCCGTGTTTCTGGTGGAGCGAGGGACAGGAGGGTGAGACGGAAGGTCTTATGAGTTATTGGTGGCGTTTTCATTACTGGGCGAGTTGGAGGAGGAAGAGGAGGAGGAAGAGGAGAAGTTCATTCCTGATAGGCCCGGTGGATTTGTGGCGGTGTTCTGTCCACTCAAGCTTTTCCTGCACACCGGACACGTGTCGTGCTGAAGCACAGAGAGAATATAAAAGGAGACAGTGCTTGGTCAGCTTGTTTAAAGCAACACAGGACCCATGGTACCATCACGGGCCCCCCCCCCCCCCCCCCCGCGCACCAACGCCACGCCGCTCAATAAGAGAATGAAACATGCATACCTGTTCAAGCCAAGGTACTATACAATCATTGTGAAACAAATGATTGCACGGGAGTTGCCTAACATTTTCCCCTGAGCTGTAATCTTCTTTACACACTGGGCATTCCAATCCTGAACCTGAAAACGCGGAGAGAGAGAGAGAGAGAGAGAGAGAGAGAGAGAGAGCGGAAACATGTAAATAAGACTGCATTCAGGAAGTATGTTCGTCAGCGAATTATTCGCCCTGGACACTCCGACGGTCACAGGCTTTTAAAACACAGAAGCTAGTCGAGAGAACGGACCAGGAGTTAAGAAATGGTCAGCGAGATACAGCGTCTGGCCATCCCAGGGCACATCATATTAAAAGCGAAGTGATTTATCACACTCTCCACTTCCAGATCAAAATAGAAATGCAAAAAGAAAAAAAAAAAAATCACGTGACAATCACATCCACTGAAAATAAATATCAGAACGGAGACCCATCTGACTTGTTTATGCATCGAGTTATAGGTGCATTTACGATATACAGGTTCTTCTAAGCACATCAAGGAAACTTGATGCTTAAATATGATAGTGATAAAGACGACAAATTGAAAGTTAAATAGGATCCAGGCTCACTGTGACACTGTAAGGGGTAAGTGGTATAGCAGTGTTTCACAATCCAGTCCATGGGGACCACCGGCCGGTCCACGTTTTCACTCCCTCCGAGCTCCCTGTCAGCCAGTCCACGTTTTTTCTCCCTCTGAGTACAGTTCACATTTTTGCTCCCTCCCAGTTTAAAAACGTGGACTGTCTGTGAGTGCCCAAGGACCAGACTGGGAAACACTGTGGCATGGAAACGGATGTTCACTGGTAGTTTCCAACATGAGCGTATTGATTATACTAATGAAATAATAAAATATAAAAACAATTAAATTTGAGTGAGCCACTGAAATTTCTGTTGATATTTTGTTTCCGTGAATGAGTGTAAGAACAGTCCACCAGAATAAATCCATACATCAATCTACCAGCCACTTACCAAGTACAGTGTCACAGGGACAGAAATAAATCAGACTGGAGGTATTTAGGAACCAGTTACGAAACAGTGTTCTGTGCATAATATGGAGGGTTAATACAAATATGCACAAATAAAGATATCTATAGATAGATGAAAAGTTTCACAAAACAGTGCTGTTCAAACACAAATGTGCAGAAGGATTGCAATTAAACAAATATACTGCATACTAACCCTGCGACCCTGTACTGGGTAAGAGGTTGGAAGATGGATGGATGGATAGGTGATTGGATGGATGGATACTAATCGATCTATGAGAAGGGCCCATCTCATAGTGCTGCTAGTCAGAAAGGGGTAGCAGCTGTGAATTTCCTGAACCGTACATGAGGTACAAAGACATGTCCCAGCACATATCTACACTGAATTCCAAAGGTTAAAGTAAACACACGCTTATAAAAAGCAGATATCTGCAATGCACAGGCCATCGTTCTTTGCTAAAGGAATGCTTTGTAGTACGTGCATCACATAATATATAGCGCATAAAACAAAATGCAGATGAAGCGCATTTGTGGTTCAGCTTTAGAACACGATGTCCAGATGCACTTACCGACGTGCTCCTCTGTGATCTGGACAGTTGGGAGACTTTTAATCTTCTCCCTATCTGCTGGAGGAGGTCCAGTGTTCTCAAACTGATTTAATAACTAGAAGAGATGGGGGGAAGGTACCAATGGTTGGAGCTGTGCTTCCATGGGTCCAATAGGAACAGTTATCATACCTAAAGGTCCAGAACAACATTGGGCAGCAGAACTCAATCTGTTAATGTTTTCAAACCTACCTTGCCTTATGACCTTTAAGATGAATTACAGAGATCATACTGTATGTTAAATTTAGAAGGGAGGGAATAAAAATCAGATGTGACAGGAAATGGCGACAGTGCAACATTTTCAGTTTAGTGTGAGGTGTGAGATTGAAATCCTCCATTAATTTCCAAATTCAAAGCAGCTGTTGTTGCCCCTCATATACACTTGTACCAGAATGCTTCCTTGGTATAGATGCACCATTAATGGTCTACAATGTCCTGAACTGCAAGGCTTTTACCTGTGTGATAATAGCGTCAAGTCCATTGGCTCCCCATGCATAGTCCATTGGGTTTGAGTGAAGCATGCCCCTTAAGGTGACAGAGAGAAACAACTGAGCAGGATCAAGGGAGCAAAGGGGCACGGGGCAGAGAGAAGAAAGTGTCCGACAGGGACAAAGCATCTCCTTTTTCAGTTTACATACCAGGGTCCGATGCCAATGTTTGGCATCGCTGTTGGCGCAATAATTCCATTCACTAGCTGCTGGATAATTCTGCGTATGGGGAGAGAACGGCGCAGTTACAATGTGCAATGCTGACATGACTGTGGCACAAAGCACAGTTATAAAATGATGCTTTATTTGCCCTTTGCAAAAATACGAGTACAAGTGTACTGGAATTAGTACTGTGCGGTATAAATGGTATACGATATAAATTTGGCCAACGGGAGAGATTTTGATTATACCGCCCTACTGCAAAATAATAAGAATCTTGCTCAAGGTCCCAGCACATGTGACTACTAGGGGTGTGGTTCACGGTTCAATGCAATTTTGGTACAGCAGGCAAAATAGAATTTGTTTTGAAATTACTTATTATTAAAACTGCAATGTGTCTGTCAACATGTTTGAATAGCAAAACATGAGACATTTACTTAAACACTAAAAATTAATATGTAAAATAAATAAAAATTCAAAAAAATGACAGCATAGTAATCATAATGAACTAAATCTTATGTTCTCTACTATCGAATGTGGTCACATCTCTGTAATGATAAACAACTCTATAGCTGTAGTTACTGGCTTTTAGCCTGGTCTGAATTGCCTGGCAAGAGCACCTTAGATGCCCTGGAAAGACTCACTGAGCAGACTCTGCATCACTCCAGCTGTGCACATGCTTCGATGATGTCGTCTCAAAAGAGTTAGCATTGTCTGATGTGTTTGGTATAACAGAGCTGACACACAGTCTTGGTCTTATCAATCACTTTCTCTCAGGCGTAATGTATCAGGAAACCAAAATGTCCCATCGCTGCCGATGACGACTGATCATGACCAGCATTATCTGCAAGCAACTCACAGCCACAATCAGCATGATGATTTTTCAGTGTTGAACATCTACCTGTGAATTTAGGTTCCGTTCATGTCAAACGATGTATTCATTCGTTTCATTGTGCGGAACCAAAAACGATGTAACCAAATGGCACACGACGAGCTCGTGTACTGTTACCACCCGAGTGACTATAGAACCGGGATTCTAACTGACAACCTTCTGATCACAGGCCCAGAAGCCTTAGACACTTCGATATAAAGGCATTACGGCAAATAGCTAATTAACAGAAGCTGACTCAACATCACCATCTCCGCTAGAAACCGTTTAATGATGCCTAACAGGACAAGTACATCGGCAGGGTGTCAGCAAAGCTGGAGGGCATCTCCTATAGGGATGGCTTACCCCTCGAGAGTAGGCACACCTTCAGGCCTGCCCGCCTGCCTCCGCAGCACGTGGCGCCCTCTTGGCTGTCTGGCTCCGTAGCGCTGCCGCGATGCCAGTTCCCGCTCCCTCCGGTTTTCTGCCTCTCGGTTGTCCTCTGACGGCAGTCCTGCGCCGAAGTCAAAGCTCTCGTCAAAAACCCCTAGAGCAAACTGGCCGTAACCCGGGGGGAATGTAAACAAGTGCTGGTCCAAATTCTGAGAAATGGGAAGAGAAGAAAAGAGGCGATTACAAACGTGCAGCCCTCGAAGGCCCACCCCCACGGCTTTTTCCCCGCTTGCAATCTTTCCCAGAATGTGAACTGAACTTATTAGGAGGCTTCTGGATAATTTAAATACTCTATACTTTATGGTCTTCTCAATGTGAACACGAACCGTTACTATGCGCATGCAGAAATAATTGGTTTCTCAATGTTTCATTAATTTCTTGAATGAAAAAAACTGCTCCCAAACCTCGAAAGGATGCTGGTTCTGATCGCTGCCAGAGGCAGTGGATGTGGACCCATTTTCGGCACTGGCCAGAAACAGAGACATAAAAGGGAGTTAATTCAGAATTGAGACTATGGCTCACAAAGCAGGCAAACAACCTAGTGTGCTATATAGGCTACTGCGGTGAGGAAGTTCGGAAAGATCCGGAAATCTGAAAATGAGAAAATGCTGAAAAAGCATCTGCCCTTCATATCATACATGTGTGTTGACATGCTGAATGGACATTAGACAGTTTGGAGGAAAGGAAATACACACAAACATTAACAATTTTCTTTGATTTAACGGCATACACATTCAAGAGGAGGAATTATTTAAAATTGAAAACCAGCATCGAACCCCCTAATGCCAAATACCTTCTGTCCTCTGGTAATTCTTCAATAAAGCCAGATTCACACCGTGGACAAGTATAGTCCTGCAAACCAAAACATACAGACACCGCTATCAGAATAATCTGATAATCTAATATACCTGCCTGCCATTCAAATATCCATAAAACAAAATTAAATGGTAGGTGACACAATTAGTGAGGGCAGTTAAAGTCACTAACAACTGAAAGAAGAGACACATACCTTCTCATATAAGCAATGCTACTTATGGTACACCCTTAAAAATAAAGGAACCAAACGTGGTTCTTCACAGTGATGCTATAGGGGAACCTTCTTCGGTTCTACAAAGAACCTTTTACCCACTGATTCTTTGCAGAACCGTTTATCATGAAGTTCTCCAAAGAACCTTAAACAGCATAAAAAGGTTCTCCAGCATAAAAAAGTTCTGCAGAGCACCCAAAGTGCTCCAGAGCACTAATGAAGAACCAGTTTTTCTTAGAGTGTATATTACTGGGGGATAGTTAAACCCCTATTACTTGCACAAAAACAACTCATTTACATTGTGAATGCAGTGAAACGTTGCACTCAGTCACTTTCAGGCAAAATCCTATTTCAGGGAGCAAGGCTTGTGTATGAAGACCCCATCTGTATAACTCTGGAACATGACAGTGTAGAATGGGTGATGGAATCAGAACAGAAAACACTATTTACAACTTTACAAATGACTACAATATATAAGAGAGCAACACAGACTCATTCTGGTTTACTTCATCTACCCAAAAAAAAACAGTTATGCTAAATCTTAAATGTTAACTTCATGCATAATGTAAAATTTGCTAGAACGTGGTGATAAGCAAAGGAAACTCAATCGAACATAAAATTGTAAACGAAATTAATGGACTGGGCATTACTTACATGTTACATAATGGTTAGATAATTCTAGATTAGAAGATAACATTCCAGACCAGAAGCATTGCAGATCTATCCTGTCAATTACAGTATTAATTTACTAAAATGAAGAATATGCCGCAAGTGTTTTAATGTTTTATTACAAAAATACTACTCTAATGCATCCATGTGGTTGTAACATAACGAATATAGCTGCAATACAAAACATGAAACCCTGTTTGTGTTCAGGGATTTTCCGGATTGTCTGGTCAACATCACCTTCATCAAATCTCACGTGACAACCAAATTTAGACATATAATGTCGCATAAAATACCACATGTGGACCACAAGCACTGCACGTCAAAAACAATTAAACACCGAAGACAGTCTCCTTTGACACGTGTTACACCACTCGGTCCGGCCGTTTAATTTATTTTACAGTTTACATAGATTACTAGGAAACTGGAATTAATGGCTTAGGTTAGCTAGCTAGCTAACTGTTAAATAAAAAGCGACAATCACAGACGTAAGTGGCTGACACAGCCAAATCCCATTCACGAGGTGCAATGTGAAATGTAGTTTCGTTTGGTTTAGTAATAAAGGGCGAAATACAGTATGGGGCACCATCCGATAAATTAAAACATATGTATCAAGAGTTCATCTTTAAGCTAAAGAAACCTCAAAGCGCAGATGACCAGCAAACCAGGTATCTTGTCTCCCTCGTCATTTTCTGTAATACCCTTCCGATTTTGGTTCGATGTGACCAGTTAGCCAGCTTAGCTGTAGTTGATAGACAGCATTATATTAAAGACACCTCATGGATATTAATACTTTCTTTGGGGGGTGAACCGTGAATTGTACTAGAGTCCAAATGTACAAAAGTCAGTGGGACCACCAACTACCAGCACGGACAGCTTGTGAATATCAAGCAGAGGCCTCGCCTGTCAGCTAGCTAGCAATCTCACATAGCTGAGCAACGAGTAAGGCTAGCTGCTAAGGCAGACCACCACGTAGCAGCCAAACCAAGGATCTTAATGGCAATTCATCAACAATTTATATGTCCTTCAACGGATACGTTACTTCAGCGCCTTGTCCGCAATACTCACCGGCAGACGAGGGCTGATTTCAGCCGAACATCGATGACAGAAAAACCGGCTAGGCTGTAAGGGAGCTTCCGCCATCTTCAGACTCACCGTAACGCAGACAAAACCCGACACGGAGTGCGTACGGAGACCTAAAAAGGACAAAAGTCACTGAATCACCAGAAATTTCCTAACGCTAAATGTCAGATATTCCAGTCCATTTGGCAGCCGTTTGTGGGGGGGGGGGGGGAGTTCTACAAAAATTAAATGTTAATTCTTAAACTTAAATAATTACAAAAAATAATTGAATAAAAACAAGTTTAATGTAAAAGTTGCCTTAAAATTTGCTCTACTAAAAGAGAATCAAGTGACAATTCGTCCCTGGTTATATCTTTGGGAAAAACCAAATGAATCCATGATTAACAGTGTTCTCGACTTTAGCATGTTGAGAAAACGTAGCAATGTGGTCAACATAACTAAAAATTAAAAATAATTCACTGCATAACGCTGTATTTTTAATACGTATTATCGCTAGGGGGCGCTACCGGGAAAATACTTCATGATATTGTACCCTTATGTTAAAGCGAAATTTTAAAATATTAATTTAGTTATACAATATTTATTTGCTAAACCCACAAACTCCAGAGTACATCTATTTCTTACAGTTAAGACACTGTTCCCAGATATATTATTGTATAACTAAATTTGTTGTTTAGATATTTTGCTGCGTGGTGCAATGATGGAATTTACAGGAACCAAGATACAGGCTGCTCACTACCGCTGCAGTCCACCCACAATTCTCCTGTCTCTCCCAGCATTCCATCTGTGCTCTGGGGATTGCTCCAGGGCGACGGAAGGCAACGACCAAGGCACCAAATATATTCATATGGATCAGGAGTGCCACCCTCAGTTTTAACTTGATCAAAGGGCTGCATTCACACCACAGACAGGGCGAGGGATTGACAGAACATTGGCAGAGCTCACTAACGTCCTACACCAGAAAGAACGCAGATGCTGATTACGGCTTTTCCCACTGGCCTTGAAGTGTGCTGCGTGCATGATGTGTTTTCCTGTCATGTAAGTTCCCCACTAAAGCATAATTCTTTAACAAAGAAGGCTGGCCAGATGGGCAAATGATCACCAGACAGACCCATCAGATTCATTTAGCGGCAAAGGGAATTAAATGGTTGCCAGATCACTTGGAAATAAGAGACACCTGCAGCAGATGGCTGTTCTCAGGCCAGACATGGCGACTTCCTCAGCTTGCCCGTTTGATGGCCATCAGACTCACAGAAGGCTAGCAGGACGAAAAAGTACAGGCCTAAATTAAAACAAACTCAACTCAAAGCGAGAGGCACAATATTTTCATATATTTTAGGCTACACTTTATTTAGCAGACACTTCTGTCCAAAGCCATTTACAAAGCGAGGCAATCAGCACATCGTGATGCATTGAACTCAACAAACCATACAGACTTTTCTGTCTGAAGATGCGTTTCCTCCAGCAGGAATCCACCTCCAGACCAGGCAGCATCACAAAGCCTGTTAATTGATAACTGGCATAAACCGCTAACTGCATGCCTCTTTCCTCCATTCATCAATCTTCCAACTGCTTATCCTGGTCAGGATCACCGTTTCCCTCCATTTGTTAGGAAATGGTTCATTATCTGCCGAAACAAACTGATTATGTGTTTTTTGCCGCGAACAAATTAAACGAGCCGTATAAATAGCCTAAATGCAATATATGTATAAGGAAATGCTGCGGGGGCCCGACAGATATCGGGAGAATGAAACGAGATAAAGATACAAAAACAAATACTTATTAGGTACTTGACATAATTGGAAAGTGTCACTGGCGGCTTGTACTGCAGCCTGGGGGCATTAATATAAATGCAGCATTTCATCCAAATGCTCCATTTAGGCCTAATACTGCGATGAAGTTCATGTTCAAATGGGATATAAAGAAGTACATGGGAAAGACCCAAGATCATTGGCAACCTTTAAACTCAAACATTCCGTTTTTCCACTGTCATACCAAACAAGATGTAAGGTGAATGATGCTGGATCTCTTCGTTTTTCCACTACAATCTGGAAATGGGACTGGGGCGTTGACTGTAAGGTTCTGCCATCAAGGATCTTGTAATTACAGTTATACACTACTGCTAATGCGTAATATACGGGAAAGTCTCCACCCGAGGTATCCCATCCGATAAATAATCTCAGTGAGAGACATTTCAGAATCCGCCAGATAGATTAAAAGCAACCAAGTGAACCCACTCTGTGGCTTTAGCTCAAACAACAGCATGACGTTTTAATTTCCAAGTCATTTAATATCTAGCCAAAATCATTTGTAATGAAAGGTGGCAGACTCTACACACGAAACGCTTTAACTTTCGAGCTGTGGCAAGCATAGGTTTCACTGCGAAAAGAAACAAATCATCAGTCAAGAATCGAATCACTGGACGCATGTAGGCTACTTGGTTTTTACATTATCTCCTGAAAATCACTGACAGGCATGTGGAAAATACATTAAACATAAACCTACGTATTCTTTGACTGCATAAGAATTCGGGAGGGCACAAATTTCTCAATGCGATGCCAAAGCGGCCCTGTAGGAGGCAGTCTCATGTCCTGTGGGAAGTTTAGAAAGCCTCGCGCTGCGTCCCACAAAAGACAGTAATGATGAAAACTCGTTTACTGTACAGGTCACCCTCGTTCGGCATGACTCGATAACAAACCCTGACCATAAATTCAGTACTTAAAGTACACACGTGATTACTGAAGATACTACAGAAAAGTGAGAAGATTATTAATAAAAAAATAACATCCTTACACACCAGTAGGAACCTGTCACTAAATCTATTCTATATTAAAATCCGAATCATTTTTTGATTAGTAAATGAAACATTGAATGTTTACATTTGTTATTTTTTTATTTAAATACGATGTAGCAGTATTTCCTCATCTGGCGTTAACATTTAGCATTTGACTAAATAGAACAGGTAGTTTATAAACGTGACTAACCCGCATAATCATCCTTATGCATATAGGCCTACACTTTTTATTATTTGGGAGACAAAACCTAATAATTCTGTTACTTATTTAAACATTTTCTTTGTCTGACGACCATATTTTCTGAAAGTTGGTGCGATTGTCAATACAAATTGTACTGTAGAATAGGAAATCGCTTAATTTTCTTAATGTCAAAAATGCACCTTAACATGCAATAATTAAAGGCGCCAACTAGTATAAAAAGTATTGTTTTCATGACCTTGGGGTGAAATTAGAGTACATTTAAAAACGGAAACGCATTTCCTTGGCCTTTGGCTCTAAAGGCAACGATCTACCAACCCTTTTGAAAGCCAGCAAGTCATTAACTTTTTTTTTTTTTTTTTTTTTTTGTGGAGACAATACGAGGTAAAACTTGAATATTTTCCAGTTACCTGTAACTGTTGATATGGAGAGAAGTCAAAGATTTTTGTGTGTTGAGTTGGCCTATTGGGGTCCAGACCATTCAGAACAAGTAGGTCTGCAGGTATGACTGGTTTTGCTTCCATGTCGACTGTAAAATGAACGGTTACTTCAGCCTCTGGAAATTGACTCAGACATCAAAAAGCTATCCGTCCTAGCGTTACAACTGGCTGAGAGCATCGCCCATCCCAACAGCATAATTCAGTCTAGCCAAAATATTTATAAAGAGGCGGACGGGGATCACTTACAAGACATTCATTGACTTCAAGGCTGCTGCGGAGATAAGCTACTTATTTTGTCATCGGAACTTTTTCTTTTTTCTAGACGGTACACGTTTTACTGCCAAGTACTTTTTAAAAACCATTTTAACTTTTTGTATCACAATGTGCCTTTTAATTACAATTAACATTCTGGTAATCGTTTCTTTGTGGGAAATCTTTGGAAGATATCCTGCATATGGTGAGAACGGTTTCTGTTTTAAACTGTCTGCTCTAACAGTTCTGCAGTAATTGTTTAGTGTGTTTTATGAGTGTAGATTCTGAAAACAATTTTCCAACTACCACTGTAGTCAGCGTCTATTACATGAGTTACGTGAAAATCTGCCTATTGTAATGTCATTAATCTCATGACAAATAATTCTTGTGTTGGCATAAACGTTTATTCTTTGTGTTCGTATTTTAAACAGATTTCTAGGTACGACCCCTTAAAGTTGAGTTTATTCTGATTTATATGAAAACATGCTCTTTATGGTTTTCATAATAACCAGTAAATATAATATATAGTCATATTAATTAAGAGGTAAGATTCACAGCAAATCTTTTAGTCTTATATTATTTCATATGAACATTACTACTTAAGAACATTTAGATATTACATGTAAAAATCTACCTAAATAACGCGAACTTTCGGCCATATTTTTAAATTGAGAATAACGAGGTTTAGGATTTCGGTTTGGCAGTTAATTAAACATTCTTTCTTGTGCTGTTTTTGAATTTCTTACAGGTTTTACTTTATTTTATTTACAAGTATACAGTTATATAACTTTCTTACATTTTATGATTGGACATACGATTAAATACTAATAATAATCATATTTTTTTATTTATATTTATTGGGCTTCTCATTTATCACATGAGAATTTTTGCTTAACTTCTGTCAGAATTAGGCTATTTGAGGGTCATTAATACATATAGAAACTGCGAATGAAGTAGATCAGGGGCACATTTGAAGGCTCCCGTGGGAGCAGCGTAGAGGGTTTGAATGCATGACGGACTCAGTTTAATATCATGTCGCTTGTGGGTAGCTGGGACCTGCTGGCTCCAGCAGAGTCAGGAGCCTCGCTGCGACATGGTGCTGATGCGAGGGGTCAGCTACGAGGAGTGCTGCTCTAGTGGACGCCTGGACACCGCCTGGTCCAACACCAGCCTGCCCATCAACGAGGTCAGCCTGCTGGGCTTCTTAGGAATCGTGTCCTGCAAAGCTTGCAAAGGTAAACCAGACTGCGCCACCTGACCTGATCTCATTTCACATGTCGCGTATCCTCGCTGTTGTTTTATAATAACGCTTGATTGGGTGCATCAATCTGCATCTCTGAGATGCGAAATCTAACAACTGTCAACTTTATCGCGTCTTAAAATATCATGCTTGCAGCAATTGGTATCCAGTATTAAATCCCTGCACATATCAATAAACAACTACCTTGGGGCGCTCAAGTCAACCTGTAAAACACGCGAAGCGCGCCCGTACAGGACGTCGAAAACCAACAGTTTACACAGTGTCTTTGTGAAAATCATTCTCATTATTTCAAATATCTGCCGAGGCTCAAGGACAGATGTCAGTCTAATTCAATCCAACTGTTTTATGTCGAATTCGCTGTTAGAAGTCTGAGCAAGGTATCGGGGTTTAGTCAAGGATGTGAGGTGTTTTTATTAAAGGCTTTCGAAGCATTTACATTTCATGTATTGGTCACTAGGCAGAGTGAGAGATTCTTTAAACTCAAATGTGGAGAATCCTAAAATTTGGAAGTTCATGTTTGAGAATAATGCTTTTGAAATTTTCTTACAAAAACATACACATTACTTCTAGGCTTCTTGTGGGGAAAAAAACTTAATAAAGGTTAATTAAAAAATGATGCCTTCGTTGTGGGGTTTCATCTCAGAGGAAATGAAAAATCAGAGATGTGGTTTTCCTATATTATTTCATCAAGATAAAATAAAACATCACAGAACCGCAGAGATGAAACTGCTTTTTGGTCACATTTTTCAGATGGAATTAACTGAAATTGTCAGCGACGGCTATTTAAGGATCTCAGTAACCAGTCTCCTTAAGGTCCTTAAGGAGGTTCCGTTTCTTACGTGTCTTAGGGCCTCTTGAAATTAAGTTGCTATTAGTATAATTTATTAAATAAATTGCACTATAATTTCAATATGATGTTTGTGTGTGTTTCAGGACTCCCTGGAGAAATAATTCAGATAATGCAGAAATCTTACTGATAGCTTAAAACAAGATTTCCTAATGCAATATACTGTTCTGAGCAGTCCACTTCTGCTCTGGGATCACATATGTGTGATGTTTGGGTGAAATTGTGTTTACCCAATGATTTGAATAAATACCTCTGCTTAACACAGATGATGAAGGAACCTTATCATTGAATTTGGTGTTAGATTAATCAGACTGGCCACTTCCTACTTTGCAACATTGTTGCAGTCATAAAGGGTGAAAAGCACTCTTAAAAATACATTTGAAACACTTTATTCATTAGATATACCTATTGTATAAATATAATTATAGTTATGTATTGTATTTAAGGAATGAACATATATGGTGCATGGTAAAGTCATTAATTATCCAGATTAATTGTAATTGTAATTGTGATCATCATGTAGATGACTATGGTTGCCTAATGTTTTCTAGTATGTTGCATCTGATAAAAAAAGGGCTTCTTGAGGTGAAACAGGCACCAAATCTCCTTCACCCTCATCTAATGCTTCCACATGAATTATTTCCCAGTGTTTGTTGGAGAGCCGGCCAAAACGTCCGCTCTGCAAGAGAAGAATGAATTCCAGTTTACCGCAGGAAAAAAAAAATGCTTACCACATGCCCAGAGGTCTGTTCCTCATAATGCGGAAGACTGCCCTGAGTCTTGGCCATTTGAAAAAGACAGAAACGTAATGTATCATGCGCTGCAGATTTAACTGGCCGCCCTTTTCTTACATCATAAAAGTATATGGATACACTGGACCTCACAGGTAGCACCCCATAATATTTCTCATATGTTTGCCGTTGCTGTTATGTGCTTCAAAGCATTCCTACGCTTTGACTGATGTTGATCATTTGACCTGTAATTTTCTATATGTTAAATCGGTTCAAAGACGGATAAATTGCGACTTGCTGCCAGTAGATCTGACAAAAGGAAAACAAAAATGAGTCTCCCAGGCTTCCCCAGGGACGAGGAGATCTCTTACTCTTGTGTGAAGTGCAGACTGAAGTTGATTTGGTGATTTAGGCTGTTGAAATGGAGAATAACAGGATATTAAAGCAGCCCTAGTGGGTCCTGGGAACGGAGGTAACGTCGCTCTTTCACATCGACGTGGTCTTGCGCTTGAAATTCGGTTTTCGGATGCATGCTGTGTTGGCTGAGTTACGCTTTTCACATATCAATCCCAGCCTTACATCAGTTATAGGCTGTGAATTTAATGGCTGTATTAATACACCAAAGCATTCAATGTTTGGCCCGCCTTGCAGTCTCATTCCTGACCCTTTACACATACCGTGCAGAAAGTGAGTTTCTCTTGACGTATCGCTACGCTCACAGAGACAGGAAAAAACACAAACACTCGCAAAATGTCTCTGTGTCCCATTGTAAACAGTTGCATTACCCACTGTAAATACATTGTCTGATGAATCATTCCCCGGCTCACGGGCCAGGCGGGATGATCTTCCCAGCTCCTCTACATCCCAGACCACACATTTGGACAAGGGCGTCAGACCTTTGTGTATCTTTTGTGTCGTTGAGTCAAAGGCTACAAGGGTTTAGTCACTTCAGGAACGCTACAATTTATGTCTGAGTCAGTTCCTTACTGAGGGCGACGCTGCACGATGACAGCAGTAAGAGGCGTCCGGGATGGAGGGGGAGCTGAGTGATGTGACAGGGAGACGGGGGGCGGGGAATGGGGCCTGGTTGGGAGAACAGGAGCAGGATAAGAGGTTTAGCTTCAGGTCAAGGGGAGCAAACAGGAGAAGTAGCTTGGGGAGAGATCCTGTGCAGTGTGGACCTGGGTATCAATGCGTGGGCGTGTGTTCTGGGAGAGACACAGAAGTCAGTCTCTTAGGATTGGTAATAAGATACAGGTACAGGTGAAATTAATCAATGGTCTGGCTGCTTGACTTCCCCTGACCTGGTTTATCATCCTTCCACCCACGATACAGTCTTTACACATATAGCTTCTAATAAATACAGTTCTTTTCATATTTTCCATCACCTGCATATAATCATTCTTCTTTTTTTGCTTCTATTCATTCCATTCGCCCCTCACAGCCCTGTCATCTGGCTGCATGATACTGTCACCATCATTACTAAGCATGATTCCTCAACCACTGTCTGTGATGCATAAAAAATGCCTGTTCTACCCGCATATCCTCAGGGGCCCAATAGCTGGAAGCATAAATCGTGCCTGACATTCGTGCCCAGAGAGCTCTGGTGGTCGGTTCACCTCTATCTCCTCTCACCACCTTCTTTTGACCACTCCTCTCACCACTGACCTTTGTGTGGTGAAGCAAGTTCACGTCACGGTTAGAGCTGCCAATTCCTTTGTGAGTTTACATTGCAAGTCCACTACTCATCTGCTTTGGATTCATGGCTCCACAGATCCTTTAAACAATCCTGTATGAACTCCGTCTTCTGCTTCTGCTTTCATTACAGCTACTTATCCAGCTGTTCAACTGTTATGATTTTCAGTACAAGGAACAGTTTGAGAATTAAAATAAGGAGCTAAGGATCATACAAAGCGTTTTCATAAGTGGCTTGTTCCGAAGCGCATTACAACCGCTCTTCCGGGTGTGGGAAAATCAGATTCCCTTGAAAGGTGGTTGCAACATTTCCTGGAAGACAATGCATGCAGATGTTCAAATTACAGACCACAATTACTGAGGAGTAAGTCATAACTTGTTTATGATAGGCGATGACTCGGGGCCGGCGATCGCGGTCATGTGATGCTGGGAGGTTTGACTGCGTCAGTTGGCTAGGATCTTCCATTCTCCCCTGCAGTGAACTGCGAGGGCGTGGACTGTGGCCCAGGGAAGGAGTGCAGGATGAAGACCGGAAGGCCACAGTGTGTGTGCTCACCTGACTGCTCCAGCTTCACCCGCAAGCAGCCCGTCTGCGGAAGCGACGGCAACTCCTACCGTGACGAGTGCGCCCTTCTCCTGGCCCGGTGCAAGGGCCAGCCGGACCTGGAGGTCATGTACCAGGGAGAGTGTAAAAGTAAGGCAGGATTTTAGCACCATGCTAAAATGCACTCATTTGTAAGCAGACTGAGTGTAAGTTCCTATCATGGATACTGGTCATGTGACACTCTTGCTTTCCAGAATCCTGCTCGAACGTGGTGTGTCCCGGCACCCACACCTGCGTGACGGACCAGACCAACAGCGCCCACTGCGTAATGTGCCGCACTGCCCCTTGTCCCCTGCCCATGGCGTCCGAGCAGTCCATCTGCGGCAATGACAACATCACCTACGCCAGCGCGTGCCACCTGCGCCGGGCCACCTGCTTCCTGGGTCGCTCGATAGGCGTGCGTCACTATGGCCGCTGCATAAGTAAGACCACCCACTTCCTCAGTGCACAAAAAAGACCCACCCGCTCTCTTCACCGCACAGACAAGAGCAACCGCCCTCGCCAGCGCACAAATAAGACCAACCTCCTCTACTCACAGCTCAAATAAGACCAACCTCCTCTACTCACAGCTCAAATAAGACCAACGCTCTACACTGCATAAATAAGACCAGAAGCCCCCTGCACTGTACAAATAAAATCAGACCCCTTTCCCTGTATAAATAACACCACCCCGCCCCCCACTGTTCAAATGAGACATGACCCACTCCACACTGCACAAATAAGACCAACTTCCCTCTGCACTGGATAAATAAGACCCTTCACTATAAGAATAAGACCAGACCACCCCCCACTGTACAAAAAAGTCCAGACCCCCCTTACTGTACAAATAAGACCACCTCACTCACCGCACAAATAAGACCAAGTTCCCTCTGCACTGCATAAATAAGACCCTTCACTATAAGAATAAGACCAGACCCCCCCCCCCCCCCCCCCCCCCCTCACTGCACAAATTAGACCAGACCTCCCACACTGTACAAATAAGATTATCCCCATCCTCACTGTATAAATAAGACCAGCTCCCCTCCTCACTGGACAAATAAGACCAGAACCCCCTCCTCACTGCAAAAGTAAGACCAATGCCCCGCCTTAGAGCACAAATACAACTGTTTTTCCCTGGAGCTTTTCCTCGGGCTCGAGGGCTTTGCTCATGGGTCCAACAATGATGCAACCGCTCGTCCCGAGGGCAGCATGTGACCGGCGACCTTCCAATCACAAGCACAGAGGCCTTAACCCCCAGAGCCACACACTCCATCTCCTCCATCCCCACCAGTCAGGCCACAGTCAATATGGGACGACAGAGATCTTTCACCTTGTGACTTTTTTGGTTGACTTGTATCCCGTGTTTTGTCCTTCAGATGTTCCCAAGCACACTTTGGAGAATGCGGAAAACGCCCTGTAGAAAAGCTTTCCATTCGAGAAGATGGATCTGACAAGGCAAAAATATATATTTGCCTTTCATTTTAATCTCTGAATTAAACAAAACCTTTCTGAGACGCCATATTCTTTTGTAGTGCCTTCTATGTAGAGCGTGATACCTTTGATGTGAGGAAGTGGCTGCAGAGAGCATTTATTTTTGAGTAACACATTTACACATTGTTCTTCAGGCTAAAGTAAATAATTCCTTTTAGATGCATGCATTGTGTTTTGTAACAGGGGTTTGTTTTTCACTGGGTCTGCAAAAAACTTTTTAAAGAGAAAGGTTAGCAATAGGTTTTATCGGGAGGGAATTGTGCATATTGTAAATAAGCATTACTGATATTTATTGGAGGAAAAGTATGAAATTTGTTTTATTTATATTTTCTCATGTATACAAACCACACAGAGCTAATCATCGGCCTTCTGAGATATATTTATTGTTTCTTTTTTCTTGGTTTACGTTTCTGGTACTAGTCCCGCTTTGAATTATCAGCTGTTTTTATTTTACCCCTGTTGAGTGTAAGACTTTGCTTCATAAAAAGGTTCCTCTCTAATTTACTTCAGCTGAATGTTTGTCCAGTCTAAAATCGTTTATATATTTAGAGGCTTTTCATCAGGAAAAAAAAAATAATAATTTAATTAAAAAAAAAAAAAAATCAAGAGGATCAAAATTCATTCAGAACAGAAGCAGTGTCTTTTTTTGGAAGCGATACAGAGTACACAAAGTATGAGCTTTCTAACACGGCAATCTCTGTTTAGTCTGAAAGTAAATAAAACCTCTTCGTCCTTTTATGTTTAAGCAGGAAAATAAATCAAAGTTTTACCCGAGCACCTACCGCAAAAACTAAGACTGTTAACGAGAGCAGCTGTTTTCACTGAAATCAAGATTCCAGTCAAATGACTGTGTGATGCAAACCCCCCAATGCTGGAGGTCTGTTTTGTGTGGCTCAGACACTACATTTTATGTGGCCACTTATTCAATTTGCTTTTAATAGATCCCAATAGTCTGTTGACCTGTTCTGTTAGTACAGTACACATTGTTGTCGTGTGGGTTTTAAAATTTTAAGTGTAAAAATGAAAATTTCCCTCCTGCTTCCGCATGTTACCCAAAGTGAATGCTGCTCAGTGTATTTGTAAATGTATTTGATGAATGCAAGCAATGCTTCATGAATATTATCTATTGATTTATTGACTTTTCTGATAATCAATTGTATTGTTGAGTGACAGTATTACTGTCATGGTATTTACATCCTTCATATGTATTTTTTTCTAAATTCACATCTTACAGTATGTGCTTGTAAAACAGAGCTGCAAGACTTATGTATCTATTGTAAGATTTACAATTTATGAATGTATTTACTTATTTTTATATTTTTGTACTTGTATGTTATCTCAACATAAAAATTGATCTTGGTCATTTACACCTGTGTCTTTCAAGGATATAACTGTCTGTGTTTACAGAAAACAACATCTCTGTTGTATTGCGTGCATTTTCAGTGTAATGCATTGATTCCTGCAGATTTCCCCAGGCAAGAAATCCAGTGACATCCGGTTAATCACAAAGCATTCTGTGGGGAATTACAAAGAAACACTAGAGAAGGTTAAGGTGGCTCTTCATTAATGATACCTGCTAGGTGAGACATCACAAATGCCGATTGACAATTAAAACACAGTGGGAAAAAATTATTCCAATATTGAATTAACTTCCACGATCATGCCAGATCATGTCATCAGGGGAGGTGCTAAAGATCTTAGTCCCCATTTAAACATGTCATACGGGGCCCCCAATTCTGAACAATCAAATTATACACCAAGTTTTTGGGGGCCCTGTCACTCAGGGGCCTTTGGAAACGTGCAATGCCCCTCCCCTTACAGACCAAAATTATTGGTGCACTTACGCTATCTGTAACATGCTGTGTTTCTATAATCAACAGAGCTGTAAGGTTTTCTATAATAATAATAATAATAATAATAATAATAATAATAATAATAATAGTTATTATCATCAGGGGTGTAGTCAGAGATGAATTGATGGGGGGCTGAGCCTTTACTGGGGGCGGGGTGCGGGATGGCAAACTATATAAAAAGCTATTCATGGTTCACAAGTACATTTTTAAATACAATTTTAAAAAGGCCTAATGACGCCCCTGTTTATTATTATTATTATTATTCCCAGCTAATAATATGTATGTAATATTATGGAAAACGGCGCGCTAGTATATCGCTGCACCTGTGAATACAACTTGCATCTGAAGGTGGACCTCTCCGATCCGCATCGAGGGAATTCGTGCCCGCACAAGCGCAGCGCAGGAAGTCAGTGTAATGTAATGTAAAGCAGGGTGTGACAGACAGGCAGCCAGCTGGAGCTGCGCCAGCGCTCCGCAGCCGCCCCGCTTTGCAGACGCGTCAGTCCCGCAGTCCGCACGGCAGCTCCCGTGCGTGTAGGTGGATACGTCTGATTTCACGGGGCGTTGATGGCTGGGGCACCGGCGGGAGGAGACACCGACAGCCCGTTTTCCCTTAGATCCCATCAAAAGCCGCCGTGATTTAGGTGGGTGAGGTGCAGACGGATGAGGCCTTCAGTCCCTTTCCTGTATGAAATTCCTCACTTGTTTTCCTTCTTGGCACTCCCTGACTGCGCCAGCATCTGGTTTAACTTTGGGCCGATGTTTGTATTCTGCAAAAAGAGCAGACGTTTATTAAGCGGGGAACGGAATTAAACGTTTTCTCGATGGCAACATTGACGCAATAAAACACTGCATTCAGTTAATACGCCGTATTAATTTTCTTTTAAGTAATAAAAGTATTTTTTCATTAAAAATTACATTCAAGGAGTAATTGACTGAAACAGATTTCCGCACTGCTGGCCTTTCCAAGTGTTTCATATTAATGGTGTGCTGGCTCATAGATCTGTTGGTCTTAATAAACAAACAAGTTAAATGCTGTTTTTTCCAAGGTGCTACAAAATTCTGTTAACAGCCCATTTTAGTGGCATTTTTGTTTCTCACGCAGCAAAGAAATCGACGAGCGGTACATTGACCGGGTAGCCTCCTGTCGACACGCTATTCATTACACAGTATGTATATACGATCTCATACAAATCGAATTTGATCTCCAGAATACGGTAAAGATATGCCAATTAATTTTTTGCAAATAACTGTAATTCTTTTTGAATGGAGGACAGCTTGGCGTTAAGGTAAGTGCTACTCTGTGGTAACACGGTATCTCTTCAGGAAGCAGTCGACATGGATCTTTCGGTGTTTCATTCCAATGCAGGCCATGGAATCACAATAGAAATGATATTGAATTCCTCAACAGAGGCAGTGCCTGAGGCTGTATGGAAGGGCTTGTAATTTGAGTGTGAAACCTCAGGAATCTTTCAGTGCCATGTGGGGTATAATAAACGCCAGTCCGTGCTAGTTTCACCGAATGAGATAGTAGACGCTCCCCAGAACAGAAAATGCGCCTTCATCTCTGACCAATTAAACTGTGTTAAAGGTCCATTTGCTAGCCCTCCTCTGTTAGGTTTTGGGTGCCTGTTGCATGAACTAGTCATGCTGCAAAGGCATTTTAATAGTAATCCTTCTTTGTATGCAGTGTGAGTTATAATGCGAAAGGACAGATTTTTATATAATGTACATCAGCCCTTTATTTTGCCTTACATTCAAAGAACAATATTGTTTCTCCATGCTGAATCCACTGTGTAACGTCAGCTATATTTTTTACAAACATTTTGTACTACATTGTTACTTCCAGTAAAATTGTGAAATGTTATGAATGCACCAAGAATTAAGAAAAATATTATTGATCATGATGAGGCTAAATTTTAAAAGCTGATACACATTGTTTAAAATCTGCAATGATGCAATTGGTTTTGTTACACAAGTCATATCCACCATGTACCATAAATTTTCCAATAGATGCTGGACTGGATTCTGGCTATGCTGGATTGTACTTGCATTGAAAATTGTGAAAGCACTGGAGAATTTTGGTATCTGCAGACCAAGGACTTTTGTAATGATAGAAAAGAAAAAGAAAACCTCAGAAAAACATTGTAACGCTAAAAGTGTAGCAGAGGACAATATCTTCCGATTGGTCACGGTGAACCAAAGTGTAGGAGCAAAATCTGACAAGCAGCCTAACAATTGCAAAATTTGTGGTAATGATCAACTACCTAGTGGTAAAGAAAAACACTGAAATCTGTGCCCAACAATTAGTGACTCAGGAAGGAAACCTGCCGCTTTTATTTGTTTTCTAAAGCAGTTGCGTGCATTAGTGTCACCTAATGTGTGTATCGGGGGGTGGGGGG
>JAODJU010008083.1:0-24445 GCA_026776725.1 Gnathonemus echidnorhynchus
CATGTGTGAGTGACTGGTGTGTGAGTGTGCCCTGCGATGGGCTGGCCCCCTGTCCAGGGTTGTTCCCTGCCTCGTGCTCGTTGCTTCCGGGATAGGCTCCGGACCCCCCATGACCCAGTAGGATGAGCGGGTTGGAAAATGGATGGATGGATGGATGTGTGTTTTGTTTGTATTTGAATGAAACGTCAAGTGAGATTCCTTGTAAGTGTCACCTTACAATAAAACACTGAACTATTAAAAAAAAAGCAAGAATAAAAAAAAATAATGTGATAAAGTGTCTTTTTTTGCATTTTGCCTTTTTTAAGCACACAAAATGGGAATTGATAATGAATTAGATCCAGTGCTCATGTCTAAGGTAAACTGTCTTTTCATCAAAGAATAATTTGGTCGGGAGTTACGTATGTACTGTAATGAAGCTGCATTGGATTGACAGTTTGGATGGATGTATCCATCTATAGACAGTATGTGCTCACTTCCCCAGCCGTTACTGAAGGGATTCTGTACATGGGCATGAAAACAGCAGGCCTGCTCATCCACTCCCTGTCAGGCGGTGCCTAGAGGCAGGCCTTCCTGGAAAGATGCCGCAGCATTGAAGGTCCCTTGCAGTTAGAGAGGGAGATCCACATATGTTTCCTGTGGTCGCCTGCCTCACTAGACACACAGGTGTAATATCTACACTTCAATAAAAGGATTATATAACAAGAATGAATTAATTTAATCATAGTCATTACGTATTTTGGGATTTTTTTTTCCCCTTGGAGTGGGCTTAAATGATTTTGCAAGTGCTTATGTTTTAAATTTTGTACAGTGATAATTTCCTTAATTAACTCTACTCATTTTGTCACGCAATATTGCCAGGTTTTGGTGAATGCTTTTCCAAAACTTGTGAAGTTTGTTACTGACTGCAATAAGAGATGAATGACTACATATCCGCTCTAACAGGACGGCTGCAGTTAAATTTGTGGAATGGAGGGTTTAATTACTTCCTTGCAACCAGTGTGTTAGAATACTGCCCATGATTTGTCGTGATAAATACAGAGAAGTTCACAAAGTCAAAAAAGTGGTGCGGCATGTTTGAAAGTAACTGATATCTATCTGGATATCTGTGCTCCATAGGAACGCTTGTTGTTATCTAACCTGCCTGGCTTTGTTGCCTTGGAGATGATAGCGGACATGAGCACTTTAGACAACAAAATACTGACCCAGCAGTTCCACAACATCTGCATTCATCAGTTAATGGATGTAAGGTTCGCAAGCAGCCAGGCTAGCACACGGAACACAATATGCTCTACTGTAAACAGCTTCAAAATAGCATGTTGCTTTGCCATGGCGATCTTCCTATATATCTTTCAGCATCAAGAGCCTGTGATCACACTGAGTGAGCTGTTTGACGCTTTGTCCACCTGGCAGAGGTATGAATCCAGTGACTAGACGGATTCATCAGCACGAGTACACCCAGTGAGTCACTGCACCTAGAGCTTAGGTTACCAGTTCAAGAGACAACAAAATACTGCCCCAGCTGGGTACATGACGTAAATAAAATAGCAAGGTTGAGCTAAAAACTGGAAGCTATGTAAGTCACTTGAGACTTCATAAATACTGAAGGATGCTAGTGACTTTTGGCTTGTATTTCCTACTTGTTTTCAAGCTGGTTTTGAGGTATATGAACACAGATGGAGGCCAAAAGAAATGTTCTCATTCTGTTAGATGGATGCATGTGCTTTTCAATTAGTTAGCAGATGCTAGAACCCCAGCAAACTCACGCGTGTCACTGCGTGGACATTAAACAAAAGTTGTCAAACCGGCAGGCAGGAGGCAGCTCTCTGCAACCTATGGAAAATGACCATGTCGGTCAATTTTTGGTTGCAGCCCATCAGCCAGGAAATTCATTTACCTGATGCTTTTATCTAGATTCAAGATTCCTTATTTATCACATGCGTAGTTATACAGGTACAACATGCAGTGAAATGTATCCTGAACAGCTCATACTTTGTGCAAATACCAAAGAGACTATAAAATAAATTGTAAATAAATTGTAGAAAGTGTAAACAGAAAAAAGAAAGACATAACCTATAAATTTATAAGAATGTATTTACAAATTACAGGATGAAATACTGTGCAAAAAATGCAGTTTAAAGTGCAGTGTGCAGTGTCAGCACAGCAGTGTAAGGTGAACTGGTAACCATAACACTATGACCGGGAGAGTGGCCTGTCTTGATTGAGGAGACGAATCGCCTGGGGATAGAAACTCCTCCTGAATCTCTCCATCTTAGCCATAATGACACGGAACCTTCTGCCTGTTAGTCATCTAAGGTGACTAACCGAAAAAAGAAAAGTTACAACTTGCGTGTGTTTCCTGGGCTCTGAACCTGCAACCTTTGCATTGGTAGCACAATTTTCTACTTGTTGAGCTACTGGAGCAGACGAGCAGTATTCTGCTATTATAATCATGTAATCCCAATAATTCTGTAGCCCACCCAGGCTTTCAAAACTGGAGCCAGGTCTACTTTAAGGTAGCTTGGACTGGCAATACACCCATGTTACAGAATCTTAGCACAAATCCTAATGCCCCATATTGTATATAATCACATTTAAAAATTATAATATTTTTGCAAATTTCTTTTTATTTTTTGTGCATTTCAGCTGTGTGATAGCAGACTTCATCAACTTAGTGGCTCCCCCTGGTGGACTCTTTTATTAAGAGGTGTAAACAATGAACGCATCACTTGCCATAGGCTTCACAATTCATTTAAAACTGCTCAATTTTCATCTGCCAATTACATATACAGTACTGTGCTGCATTGCTTAGTGGCAAGGCAGAATTCCTGGCTTTATGCATGGAAGATGTCTTTTTTTTTCTTTGATTGGCTCCTCTCAGGTGTGTGAATGGAAAACTGAAGCATGACCTAGACATGCGGATCGGGATTCACTCTGGCTGCTTACTGTGGACTGGGCCTTCAGAACTGGCATTTTGATGCCTGGTCTTGGGACGTTGATGTGGCCAACATGCTAGAGGCAAATGAGATCCCAGGGTGAGTGTTTTGCTTTTAAAAGCACCTAAGAAGCTATTCCATCTGAAGGCTACATTTTTATAGGTGAGAGAAGCCAAATGTTTCCCAAAATGTGATAAGAACCTGTTATTTTGATATTGTGGGGACCTTTTTCAAGTTCCCCAAGGATCTGTACATGCAATCAAAAAACTAAAAATGCCAAAAGTCTCTTATTTAGTTTGGTTACTTATGGTTAAGGTTAGGGCTGGGTAGGAGTTAAGGTCGTCATGTTGTGATTAGAGTTTTCCGTATAGAAATGAATGGAGAGTCCCCACAAAGATAAAATTACAAACCCATATGTGTATGTGTATGTGTATGTGTATGTGCGTGTGTGTGATTACATATACACACTTATATATGTGTCATAGTTCTTTAACAGCTTGAAATCTTACCTGGACATACACACACACACCACACACACATATATATAGCAACCATCAAGGGGTCCTCCATCTGATCTGCCTGTCAGAATGGCAAGGAAGATGACAACTTACAACTAGGTTAATCAAATTTTGCTTAGGAGCCAGACTTTTAGGTTTTGCAATGAATTTCGTTCTGTCAGTACTGATCATGAGATTCTTAGTCACAAAAATGAATAACTTTTATTTGGCTAATATTTACCCATCTGACATGAAATTTCACGAAAATGTCACTCCTCGTAACATTTCAGTAATATCAGTTTTGCAGACATACAAAGAATGATTGTACAATTAAAGCATTTGAGTTAAAAAACAATGAAGCTATACATTGTTAAAAACAGAATGTATGCCTCACTCTACAATCATTATATTTACAATATAACCATCATGATATTTACAATAAGCTCTCCTCTTTGGCACCTGTGTTAATCGTCTGTTGTTGTATAATGCAAATGGTCTACGGACATCAAAAAGTTAGGATCCCCTATTAGAAGTTCAAGATGTATCAAATGAATTTTGCTCTTTATATTGTTTTGTTATCTTGGTGGTTTTTCATGCTTACCGGGATGGTTGCCATGGTGACATGTGCCATCTTCTGAAGAAGAGCTGCGTTTTGAAGCTTGCAGTCCTACTACCGGTTGCCATCATCTACACCTACATCACTGAGATCTTCTTCCATGTTCTCTTCATCCGTCAGAACCAGCAAAGACAGCTTCAGAAGTACGCTGTCGCTGAAGAATTGAACTGGAACATGTAACCCCTCTTTCAGCATTGCCCTCCCCTTTTTAGCTATTTGTATTTCCATGTATCTTTCTGATATTATTCAATACTGTGATGTTACTGATATTGATCCCTTCACATTGTATCCATGGTTTGGCTAAATGTTGATATAAATCAACAGCGTGCAGCTCAGACTACCTCAGAAGAAAGGGTCTTTCCATGCTGCAGATGGCTCTGTCTGTAGTCGTCATCTTCTACAATAGTTGACAAGTAAGTCTTATTGGCATCTTCTCCATTTTAATATTTAGTCATGGTTTGCTAGGATGTATGTCTTACGCAGATTAGCTATATGAATAAACCATACACACAATTTAGCAGAATGTTCATGACAAATTTGGTCGACATAGAAACATGTTTCTCCTCTTCTCTCTGGCACTTTTTAGCTGGTCAGGCTGGACTTCCTGTGGAGATAGCAAACCCAAGCTGGAGGACATGAGGGGACTGAGGGAACATGATGAGAGTTTGCTTCATAACATCCTGCCTGCTCATGTAGCATCGCATGTCCTGGAGAGAGTGAGAAATAATGAGGTTCACCAATGTTATTGCCATTTCTCTTTTTTGAGTGCCCCACTTTCATGGAGACGTATTTGTGCCTAGGAGATGCTTGTTCTAGTCAGGCGAAGTTAGCTGGAGATCATGACCGATGTTCTTTCTTTTTCAAAGGATCCGTACTCTCGATCTTATAAAAAGGTAGGAGTTGTGTTTGCTACCATATGAGGATTTACCGACTTATGAACTGAAAGAGATAATCCATCAGGACCTAGACTGTCCACGGCTCCTGAATGAAATTATCACAGACTTTGAAGAGGTGAGCTAAAAGATTTCTCCCACTGGACTTTGCAATTCTGTTGTAATTTCTTTGTTCTAGATGTTCTAGAAACTGGCACACAATGAGGTCCAGCTTCTACCTCAATGTCCAAGTTATGCTTGTTCCACATTTATATGACCACACATAAAATAAGAATTTTTTTTTAAATGTCATTAAATAAATTAACTAAAAGATTTCTTTAAAAGGGTATTTTTCATAAAATTTTAGGATTTCTTTGCTGTGCCTTACATGTCTGTATAGTTGTTTTTGCCATTAAGGAATATCTGACTGCAAGCAGATAAACAAATACAGTATGTGTCTGACTATTACAGGAATGAAAGTGCTGATCAGCTTTTTTGTAACAATCAAAGCAATATAATATTTCATAGGAAAGCATTTTCAAGGATCTATATTTAGTAGGAATTTTAACATTCGATTACCGTGATGAAAAAATATTACCTTGTCAGTCTTCACAGTTGGGTGCAATGTCCTCCAAACAAACTTATTTATAATAATGAATATTATAATTGTGAAAGTCCAGTAAGAGAAGCAGCATCCACTCCGTTTCAACAACAAAATGCTGTCTACCAATTTCCATAGGTATGCACTCTAGTGGAGATTATGTGAACGTACACTGGCATCCATACCGAACACTCTCGCCATCTTTTAACAATATGTTAAACTATTAATCTGTGAACCTCCATCAAACTAACAAACGGTTATGTATCATAACTATACAAATGTTATAATTAAGTGAATTATAGGGTCATATTAATAATTTCTTAATCAATTTTGTACTGACATAATCCAGTACTGGATAGTGGATTAAATTTATATGGATATTAATACATATAATTTATATATAATCCTATATAGATCACAGTACTTAATTACGACATATAGGAAAATTATTGTGATGTAATTAAATAAAAATACATATATTGTTTTGTCCTAGTTGCTCGAGGACTCATACTTTGAAGAAATAGAAAAGATTAAAATTATTTACATTTGTTAGATGGCAGCTTCTGGCCAGTCACCAAATATGACAGCGTGCTTATTTTTCTGTAAAACTGACCGTTCAGGTGCAAAAAGCTGATAGTGTCAATGAAGCTTTAATTCTGTAAGATTATTGTACGCTTAGAGTTAGTTCCTCAACCTGGTAAGAATTAATAAAATTTTCCATTGTTAATTGGATTATATCAGCCAGTGGTAGACATATTATGGCAATTCTACCCACTTTGGATTTAGAAGCTTAATTTGTACCTTTACAACTTTGAACCATCAGATCCCTCACAATCATGTCATTGAAACCCTTCCCGTAATTCAGGCCTCTGAGGATGAATGGCTTCATCTTTCCCAACTAGTTCTCCTTGCGCTGGCTGTGAAGGAAGTGCTTAAGGAAGTAAACAGCCATTCATTCCTCAAACACCTTCCAGCTGTGTGTTGGCAAGTATGCATTCAGAGTGATAAGTGCTGTTAGCTCTCAAGCAGGTTCAAAAGTGCACTGGGTGCTTTGAACCAAAATTAAAATCGTTCTCAAAAAACATAAAGTGAAAGGAGCACGTACAATTTCCGATGCTGGCTACTGCATGTCAAAACCAGGCCTGGACTGGCCATGTGACATACCAGGCACTTTCCTGGGGGGGGGGGGCAATGGGCTGCGGCCAACATCGGGTTGTTTTTGCGATGGGTGAGCTAGTTTTAAGCATGGGAATACCTCAGTCATAACTAGAGGTGGGTAGGACAGGTCTGGAGAATAAAAATCCAGACCAAGATTTTGTTTCCATCAACCAGTTGAGTACTTTGTGACTGTGACTCTTTATACTCAACTAGTTGGTTGAAACAAAGTATTGGTCTGGATTTTTAACTCTCTGGACCTGAACTACCGAGCTCTGGTCTCATTTTCTTCCTCTGCTTTCCATCAACACTTTCCATCAACACTTTCCATCAGGGATTTCCCATGGGCCTGTGGTGGCTGGAGGTATCGGTGCCACAAAGCCCCAGTAAGACATCTGGGGGACAACAGTGAACTTGGCCAGCCTCATGGAGAGCGCAGGAGTGAGTGCCGGTACGCAAGTACCCGAGGGGACAAGCAGGATCCTGGCTGAACGTGGTTCCACCATGCAGCTGAGGGGCAACATCTTTGTCAAGGGGCTCAGCGAGAGACGAGGAGATGTGCGTGCCTATTTTGTCAGCAGCTGGGGGGACATCATCATGCTACCTGGAGCAGACCAGCCATCACGGTTGAACGGGGGGCAGTCTTCGGCCCAGTGTGTGCATGGAACAAAGAGAAACCTCCTTAGGGAGAGGCTCCTGCACTCATAATCAAATCAAATCAAATCAAATCAAAAAACTGTATTTGTCCCTGAGGGGCAATTTGAGGCACATAGAGCAGTGTTGCACAGACATAAGGCCACTGATTATGGACCAAACTGCATGACTGCATGTACCTGATAACATAAACAGCCGGGGGGGCAGTGAGTGGCTCCGCAGGCTAAGTCTGTGCCTCTAAGTGGGAGGTCACTGATTTAAGCCCTGGCTTCGGCAGAACAGTCACACATCCGTGGGCCCTTTAGTAAGGCCCGTAACCCCCAGCTCCAGGGGCACTGCATGTTGACTGAGCCTGTGGTGTGACACCCCCCCCCGCCCAAGCTACGGAGAGGAAGATGGGGTAGGCAAAGAGAAGAACTCCGGTCTACTCGTACTGATACATGTGCAAATGGCAAATAAAGGATTTATGAGCAGAGCAGTTGAGAACCTCACTGTGATCCATGGAAGGTGCTGATCTTCCAGGATCTCTTTTTAATACACTCTGAAAATATAAAATATAACTCTTCCAAACTACTTCCACAGGTGACCTGTGTGTGTCTATATAGCATATTTTTTGTGTTCTGTAATCATCAGCATGTACAACAGCTGCACGTGTCAAATAAAATAAATAAGCTCTGTGCTTCCTGAGGTGTGTCTGAAGCTAGGCTGCTGTGTTTGATTCCCACCCCGAGCTTGCTGTGTACAGTTTATTTGTTTTCACTGTGCTTTAGGTGATTTCCTCCTACAATCCAGAAATTGCCCTTTGCGTTCGAATAGTAGTGTGTGATGGAAGGGTTTCTGATCAAGAGTGTTTCTTGCTTTGTCCCCTGTGTTTCCTGGGAAATTCTTTGTATTTTGTACTGGGTACTAGAAACTTTTACTGAGGCTGGATTGATTTATTTACTTCTATAATGCCATTAGCCAAGTGAGCCAGCGTTGCCTGTATGTTTTTGAGTATTGCAATTTCAGAAACCCTGTCAACATGTTTTATATTTAATAAAACAGGTACATATATGCGTAACAAAGAATGAAAGGAAATCAGTAAGATATGGATTCAATTATATATTTAATATTATTTTGGTGCAAGAACCACTCAATGGCTGCCCTACAGAGGGCGCTACAGGGTACCCTGTCAGTGCAGGACATTCATATGTGTCTCTTCTTCAGAAGCTGAATGAATCTGCTCCGTTGGACTGGGCAGCGGAATCTGGTCAAGTTCTGTCCTCCTTCCCACACACCACCCATGAATGGAAGTAATACAATTGAAAAAAAAATTATGACCATGGTGGTGCAGTGGTCAGCACTGTTGCCTCACACCTCTGGGACCTGGGTTCGAGTCTCCGCCTGGGTCACGTGTGTGGAGTTTGCATGTCCCCCCCCGTGGGGTTTCCTCCGGTTTCCCCCCACAGTCCAAAGACATGCTGAGGCTGATTGGGGTTCCTAAATTGCCCATAGGTGTGTATGTGTGAGTGAATGGTGTGTGCGTGTGCCCTGCAGTGGGCTGGCCCCCTGTCCAGGGTTGTTCCCTGCCTCGTGCCCGTTGCTTCCGGACCCCCTGCGACCCAGTAGGATAAGTGGCTTGGAAAATGGATGGATGGATGGAAAAAATTTATGACATTAAACATAATTTGTTCTGTAAATTACAGGTTGTTCACACACACAGACTTGTGTTTTCATCTTATATGGCACTGAATCATGCTACACTGCATCACAGTTCATCCACTGGAAGGGCACCTATTTGGACACTTCATCATGTTTTCTCATCACTGAGGAATAGGAGTACCCTTTGCAGTAGGGGTTCCCAGCTCCTGGTTCGAGGTCCGTGGACAGTATTCTGCTGGGCTGCAGAACGCTGGGGGTTTTGTTAATTTCCAAAAATAAATTATATATCTCACATTTTTTGTGAACTATCTTGTCACATTTGCACGTTGTGTTGTTTGAAAAAAACGGAAACAGTGAAACTGCTGCTTCATCTGCATCACATCTGGCATTTTTACCCATTAGTGATATGTTGGTGTTGGGGAGGCCTTACATTACATTTTCTCTTCTGGAAACGGCACCCTTTGGGACACTTAATCATATAAGGGTGGCATACTGTCCACTTCATAACGGCACCCTATCCCTTTGGAAGGGTACCCATAGGTCAATTTAGAGCTTTGTAAGGGCACTTTATAGGGCACTGCACCACATTTTCTCCACTTCAAGGGCACTAAGGTCACATTTTCTCACTCTACAGGGTTTACGGGCAGCACTCGATCTTTGTTTTTCCATGCGAAGGGCTGCCAATAGCTGGCATTTCGCCTCACATTTTAACCACAGGGGCACTAAATAATTTCCAACACACCAACAAAGTTGGTTTAATTAAAATGACATTCAACAGGGCCACACTAAATTCCCCCTGCGACCTCCTTTATTGCTATATGACTCCTCTCTTGCACAGCAAATACTGGCCTTTTAATTCAATTGAGGAACAAGGTCATTGCCCCTGTCAACATGCTGTGGGTTCATCACAATTTCTTTTACCCACTTTGTCCTGCACTGCATCTTATCAAATCAGGAAACAAATATCTAAAAACGTATCTGACATAAGCAGCATGAATGTTTCCTTGGCAGCGTTGGTTTAGTAGATCATTTGTATTAATATTGCAAATGTAAATATTAACACAATTAAGTAACTGATATTAAATATAAGACTTTAACTTTAGCGTTTTATTTTTACTGCTGAAAAATGTCAGAACATCATCAATTTAAATGCCATCAGGTGCATCAGCAGTCTCACGCATACAATCGAGATTATGTTGAGGCTACGAACCAGAGTACCTGAAGGAAACCCATGCAAACATGGAAATAACATGTAAACGCCATCAATATGGGGACCCAACCCAAAGCCCTGCAGGTGTTACAGTATGTTACTTAGACGCCCTCTGTAAACACAACTGTGAATGAAAAAGAGAAGTTATCAAGGTTACAGCATTGTGTACCAGGGGCATTTGCTAGTGCTGTTCTTTAGTCCTGCCCTCAAATATATGCAGACCAAGTACTGTAGAGTGTGTTCTCATTCATTTTCATTAAACCCAGACCACCCCCCTAGTAAAGAATTAACCTCCCCCCCCCTCCATTTCATAAATCTCCAGTGATGTGTTAGACAGGCAAGGATGCCCCTTGCCCAGTACCCACTCTCTATGAGCTAGAGCAACAGCAAGGACAAAATATGTTTATGATTTGTTTGCAAAGTGCATACAGAGGTCATACAAAAATCTTGAAAAAGAACAATCACTAAAATAGCCCACGCTACCCCCCGACATATAATAATATATCACTATATATTGTGGGAGCTCAAATGAAGAAGTTGCGTCCGTTAGATAATAGGTTAAGTATTACGGTATTTGTGTTGCGTGCTGCGCTCTAAACCTTAAACTCCAAAGTGCAGCGCAGGGCAAACAGGGTAATGGTGAACTGTTTAAATCCACCGTAAAAGATAAGCACTTCTTCGGTGATTAAGCACGAAATACCTGATCCAGCTAGCATCGACATTGGTGTTTCAATGGAAGGCGAGCTAATTTTCTTTGTGAATGGGAAAAAGGTAGGATTACTTTATTTCGAAAATTTAAACAGTTTAACGACAATTATATATTACATACGTAGACTTACACTTCATATATTCAATAAAAACCAGAAATGTAAATCCCGAATTGCGATCTCAGCTCAAAATATAAATCCGCATATCATTATGCATGTAAGTACTTTGTTACATAATATGTATGCAAAATTAGTAAATTGGCAAGCTAATTAGTTAATCTTTGTACTGATATATAGGCCTACTTATATTGTAATTCCATCCTTTCCATTTACGTATCCTTCCTGGGGTCGCAGTTACTATTGTAAAAGGGTTATTAAACGTTTATTCACAAATAACTAAACGGTATTGTGTGCTTGTCTGTTCATTATTTTCACCCCCAAACGGCCATCTTTCTGAGTGTAGATAAAAAACGCAACATTCTATTTATAATTAATTTTTTGAAAGTATTTTTGTTTCTCCTTTTTTCGCGTTATTTTTCAGATTGTGGAAGGGAATGCGGAGCCAGAGATGACGCTCCTGACATACCTCCGCACAAAATGTATCCTTATATATGCGTCACATACAGAGTTTACACATTCTAGTCCAAATAATTTGTTCAGGTTATGTCATAGATATTTACAGACTGTGATACGTTTAACGTGGAGTGTACTGTATTTCCATTTTTAGATTATCGATTTTTTTAACAATATATGTATACTAACGTGCTACAGATAATGTTTTGATGAAAATATGATGTGAAAGGTTTATTTGTTTGTTTGTTTACTTTTTTTCAACCGGATGTTATGACCCACAGCTGAATATCTGTGCATTGTGCAGTAGTAATATTCCAAATATCATTTCAGTCCAAAGCCTTTCACACAGATTTGATTTAATCATTTTGAGGGGGTGTATCTCTAGCTGGCCAATCATGCTGCACTGTACTATATTCAGGTTGATGATTGAGTGCAGGGTTGTGGGTTCAATTCCTGCCCTTCCCTCTGTGTGTGTGTAGTCTCTGTGTTCTCCCAATTCTTGTTTAGATTTCTACCTGCACTTCAAAAACTTCTGCTTAAGCAAACTGATGTGTCTAATTTACCTGTATTATGTGATTTTGTGTTTCACTTGCACAAATGGACAACTATTGATTGTGCAGACACTCTGTTTACACAAGTCCTTGTTTATACAAATGTTTGCGATTTGTCAGTAATGGCGCAATGACTTTCCCATTAGGCAAGATCAACTTTACATTGTGAGGTCGCTGTTACTTACAGAAGTAAAGTGTGAAATTAAAGTTTTTCTGTCACTTGATCCTTAATATTGTTCTACTTAGTGGGACTGACTGGGACCAAGCTGGGGTGTGCAGAGGGGGGCTGCGGGGCCTGCACTGTGATGATCTCCAGGTTCAACCCACACCAGAACAGAATCGTGTATCCTTTTCTAAACATAAACACACAAAAGTACCTTCAACGTTGTGGTGGTGGGCTTGAGCAGCGTTCAATAATAAATAAAAACAAATGGAAAAATTAATATTTCATAATAAATATGGTGTTGCTTCTGACACAGGGTTATTATACAGTATATCATTACAAATCATTTACCAATGTGTTAAAAAGGTTGAATCTAGGTCACTGCAGAGGAACAAAGTTCAAGGGTTACAATGTGATGTGATACAGAATGTGACAAAGTAATTCTTTTAATGCCATGACAACACAATGTGTTGTTTCTAGGGTATTTTATTTATGTATAAACCCATTAAAAATGTGTATGGTTAATAAACAATTCCCATATTTACACGGATCCATAAAATGGTAGAGTTGTACCCCCCCCCCCCCCCCCCCCCATAACTATATAGATGCTAGATAATATGATAATATGTAGCATGTTCCTCTAAGTCTAAAATGAGGATGATGCATGATTCTTTGCAAACACCTGTGGGTCAGAAGTTTTGAATGAGTTTCTTAGCCATTATATTGGAACTGTCTCAGTATTTGATATCAGAGTGCAGACCGATGTTTGGTCAGGCTGGTCCTGGTTCTAGGCCTTTATGAAATACTTTCAGTCACCATGCAGTCAATGCCTGCTTGGCTCCAGTCTGCTCGCTGCATCACAGTGCTGTCACCACTGTGGAAGGAATTGGCAGCATGGCCACTCAAGTACACCCAGTCCAGGTAAACACACGTACGCCTGTGTCCTATCTTATCTTACAGCAATTCAAATCTGGCTTGCTTTTTTCCTCGTTTTGTTTAATCAATAAAAAAGATCAAAGCTGGGGAAAAAAATCATAACTCTTCCAGCAGGAAAATGTTATTTATTGCATCTCTACAAGACTCATTGCATGTTTACCATAGTATGCTTTAAAAAAAGAATTTGGTTGTATTCTATACAATCTTAGTCTAGTACAATAAATCCTCAGGGACTCCCAGACAGGCCACATTTTTGCTCCCTTCCAGCTCCCAGCACACGTGTACCAGGTATTCGGTATTCTTGATTACTTAAATATTTGGTTCATGTGTGCTGGGTTCCTGTGGATTCAGCTGAGAAAGAAACATTGCAATGGAGTAATCTCTGGACTGGAGGTATGTGTAAATGAATGTAATGTAAATCAATTTACAAAAAAAAATTCCACTTTTCCACCCAGGAGCGGATTGCCAAGGCCCATGGCTCACAATGTGGATTTTGCACACCGGGAATCGTCATGTCCATGTATGCCCTGTTGAGGAACAGACCTCAGCCTTCCAAGCTAGACATTGAGGAGGCATTTCAAGGTAACATTTACAAGCATGTCCTGATTTTCCCGAGTTCAAAACGCCCCTAGGTCAACAAGGGAAGGGCTTGCGTTTCACTTTGACCAATCACAGTATTCTTTTTAAAACATCGCCTCTGTAATGTGTATGGAGACACATATTCTTCGTGTCTCTGTGTGGGTTTACTCTGGCTACCTCTACAACAACATGCATTAAAGTGTCTTTAAATTTAAACGACTTGTGTACCTCCTGCTCATCTTTGTTACATTTCTTACAGACGTGCTGCACTTTCTATAACTTGTGGAGCTCATGCGAAAATCTTGTCCTCCATAACTCAAATTATAAATTACTTAACATGTAAAGTTCAGGAACTATAACTAGCTATTGAATAGCATTGTACTTAGCTTTGACATTGCAAAGTTATGCTATGTATCTTGCTATAAATAGAGACGAAACTTTGACTGTGATTCCACTTAACTATTATCAGTACTATTAAAAATATCAAACACATCCCCCACAAAAGTTTATGCCTTTGCTCATTTTTCACAGGCAATTTGTGCCGTTGTACTGGATATAGGCCAATACTGGAGGGGTACAAGACGTTTGCCATCGTAAGTATGGACCCCGTTAGATATCACCATTGTAGTTAACCTGTATTTATTCACTGCAAGCTGACATGATCTGTGCAGATGTTTAATTTGCAGTACTGACATTATAACGTAGGTCTGCATGGTGGAGGCCTATCTGTTTTATTAGGTGTTACAGTTTATAGCTATTTGGCTGTTAAAGGATAGGACCATGACATCTGTTAGCTATTGTACCTGGAATGGTTATTCTGTTGTATAGGCTTATATTAAAGTAAGGTACTCAACCTGAATTGCTCCAGTGAAAGTTATCCAAGTATATAATTGGCTACAAAATCTGTAAGCTCCTTTGGGTGAAGGCATCAGGTAAATGATTGTATGTAACTCAACAACTGATGTTCTGATCTTTTAAAAACCTGCAGGATGGTGGTTGCTGTGGAGGAAAAGGAAAAGAGAATGATTGCTGCATGAACAGAGAAGCCAAAGATATTAATGTGAGAACTCAATTTCCTTGAAGATGCACCTTGTTTCTAGGCAAGACTAGAGCTGTCATTACCTTATGTTGTAATTTCGCAGTTATCTGGACAGTGAAAACATTCAAGCTTAAAGAGAAAATATTCTTTTAAGGATATGTCTGGCAATCCTACAGACCAACTAAGCATGTTGCTTAAATAGTCAGAAGTGAACAGAAGTTGACTTATATGTCATAACACTGGTGCCAACCTGTTACGACACCGATATCAATGAGCCAAACACAATATTTAGTTAAGAGCTGTGTCACCATTTCCTATTAGAAGGGCAACTTCTCACAATGCTTTTGCATATTCAACCCCAACGTTTACACAGATTTTGCATTCACATTTGACGTACATTGTGGAGTATATGCAACTTAATCAGTTTTATTGAGTAAATACATTAAATAACAATATATTCTTTAGTTCAGATTCAGTACTTCCCCATTTTTTTCTTTTAAAATGTTTTTGTAATGATAAAATGAAAAGTACATTAGGTTAAATTTGTATGATTATTAGTAGCAGTAGTAATAAAAATAGTATAACAAGAATAATAATAATAATCTCTCTGCATTAACAGTAAACATTAATAAGTATTATATTTGATTATTTAAACTTTCTGTTATTGCCATCCTTCTGACTAAAGTGGGATTATTACTAATTGCAGGGAGGTTCTGAGTCACAGCTGTATGACCTCTCTGAGTTCAAGCCTTTGGACCCCACGCAGGAGATCATTTTTCCTCCCGAGCTTTTGGTATGTACATATATATCGCATTTCTCCTTTGTTTATGGCCTATTGTAACTGCAGCTTTCCGTAACATTCTAGCAGCTACATATTAATTGGTATAATAAGGTAACTTTGGCCTGTCATATAGCAGTGACTTTCTCGCAAAATATTGCTCTGGTCATCTGCAGCATTTTTAGTATTAATATCAGTATTCATATTAGAGTATTAAAATCTACTTTTAGTGTGAAAAAATTATTATGATTTTTTTTTAAACTTATTTTTACTCAGTAGCCATGTTGTATCAATTAATCACAGTCAGTTGAAACGGGGCGCAGAATATGCATTTCTGTGGTGTTTTCCTTGCAGCGTTTAGCCAAACAGGAAAATAAGAAACTGCAATTTAAAGGCGAACGAGTCGTATGGATCCAACCCAGCTGCCTGACAGAGCTACTGGACATGAAAGCAAAATATCCTGAAGCAAAGCTGGTTGTGGGCAATACAGAAGTGGGTGAGTTACTGCCTTTAGGAAGGGATGAACATATTAATAGGTAAAATTCAAGTTAAAGGCAGCCTATGCTTATGATAAACATGAAGAATCACAAAAGAGCACCTCTTAAATGAAACAGTGACTGCACTGCTGAATCAGATGGTTATGGCTTTCAGGTTTGAGCAAAATGCTTTTGCTTATTGTAAATGTAAGGAGATACATAAGGAAGATGTTCATTTGTTTACTTCTGAAGTACATTCATTCATTTATTAATTTACATTTATTTAAATGTGTGATAACTAAGGTAGAGCAATCAATGCAGGTGGGAAATGCCTTCAGATTGTAGATGGATTTTAATCTCAGAAAAAACTATACTATACTACAGTATACCATTACCAAGTGAAGTAGCTTATGTCAGCATTGTATAAAAAATTACAAATAATATATTAATTTGATAAAACAAAGTAAAAAAGAAACACATTTGCAAAGAAAATTGTCGATAAATGATAATATAACAATGTTATCATGTTTAAATCATTACACCATTTTTAAGGTATTGAAATGAAATTCAAGAATATGCTGTATCCTGTGATTCTGGCTCCTGCTGTCATCCCTGAGCTCACCGTTGTCCAACATACGAGAAATGGTCAGGCCATCCCTGCATCCGTCATGATGGTTGTAGAATGAAGATTAGATTTAAATACACATACAACTTAATCCTTCATACTTGACTTCCAGTCAATCATTTCGGCATCAATTCAAACTGAACATTATCTGTTGCTTCAACTTTCTGTTCAGAAAATAAGAATCTGTGCAGAGTAAAATTAGCAAAAGAGATTCCGAAATCACCAGGACATATAGGTTTGTATTATTTTCAGATGCACATGTCTATATAGTCAGACGTGTGAAAATCAATTAGCCTACATGTGTGTCAGATCGTATACTGTATGGGTCTTTCTGACGCTTTAATGCATTAAAATAACATGGTAATTATAACACAATAAAAAGTAAAGCTTATGTGTCAAGGGATCTTATTTGGTGCGGCCTGCACCCTCACCCAACTGGAAGAGGTGCTTCGCAGCTCTATAGACGACCTTCTGCCTTACCAGACAGAAGTTCTTCATGCCATACTGGAGCAGCTACGATGGTTCGCTGGACGGCAAATCCGAAACGTGGCGGTGAGGGAGTCGGTTATGCCAATTGGTTGGATAACTGCCCACATCATTATGCCTATTTTGCAGGTCCAGCACTGATATCTGTAACATTAATTTGATTCAGTATCTATGGTTAACCTATTATCCTCTTGTTTACAGGCTATAGGGGGCAACATAATGACAGCCAGTCCGATCTCTGATCTCAACCCTGTGTTCATGGCAGCCGGCTGCAAGCTAACAGTGATATCTAAAGGTAAATAATCCTTACACATGAACTCTCTTAGGCAAATGCACTTGTTCCACTCTCAGAAAAAGGGGTAAAAATTTGTACCTTTGCTTGTCACTGGGGCTGTACCCTCAAGGGTCTGCCAATTGTACCCTTAGCTGTAAGTAATTGTACCTTTTAAGGTACAGACAGGTACAGACTCTCAGGAACATTTCTGTACCATTGATGGTACAGTAATGTTGTTTGTACCTTTGGGATGTTCTTCAGAGTCCATTTCTGTAGTCCATCAATTAGAAGGTTCATGATGAAGCGAGTTTCAGTAGTTACTGTACTGACTGATGCAACATCACTGATGAGCTATGGCATTTCACATGAGAGAATGTGATATTATGTAGTTAAATGGAACCTTTTGATAATCGTTAAGTAATCTTAGCAATAAAACTGAAGAGGTCATTTCACACATCATAACCCTACAACCATAGCAAAGACATGGAACATGTAGCTATAATGTTTTATATGTGATGTTACTGTGTTAAACTGGAGTTTGAAAAAGATGGGGGGGGTCAATTGTAAAAATATATTAAGTTCATAATAGTATAAGTTCACCTGGAGCTGAAATGTCTGAAATGATCTGCTCCAGGAGGAAAACGAGTCCTACAGATGGATGACCAATTTTTCCCAAGATACCGAAAAACAGCCTTAAAGCCTGATGAGATTCTGTTATCCATTGAAATTCCGTACACAAGGAAAGTACGCAGACTTTTTTGTTTCCTTTTCCAAATAGCTGGTTATCAGTTCATCTACTGAGAGATATTGAATGATGTGAAATGTGTCCCCACCCCAATACACCTTTGCACGTCTCAGCAGAGATCCTCTGTATCTTGGAGCCTCTTTACATATGGATTGGTCCAGTGAATCGATTCCCAGGGAGTCAGGTCACTTTTTGTATTACAGGGTCAGTACTTCTCGGCATTTAAGCAATCCCTACGCCGTGACGATGACATCGCCATTGTGACCTGTGGCATGAATGTCATTTTTGAGGAGGAGACAAGCACCGTCAGTCACCTCCAGCTCAGCTATGGAGGAATGGCCCCCACCACCATCCTGGCCAAGGAGACCTGCAAGATGCTAATTGGGAGGTTAGGGATTTATCTATAAGGAATTAAGGATACCAGTACATGCCATGCGATGGGTTGGCACCCAATCCTGGGTTGTTCCTTGCCATGCGCCTGTAGCCTCCGGGATAGGCTGCGGATCTCCTATGATCCTGATTAAGACAATTGAATACAGAAAATGGATGGATGGATGGATGGATGGATACCAATACTGAATGGATCAGTAGATACCAATATTGGATGGATAGATGGATACCAATATTGGATGGATGGATATATGGGTGAACAAACTACATACAATGCATTATAAATTATTTTTATAAAGGTTTTCCTCTGAAATACGGCTTTAAATGTGCCTGTTTTATTAAGTATATCTTTAAATACTCTCTAATGAGCGTACCCTCTGATGGACTGGACATTCTATCCAGTGTTTCCCCTGCTTTCAGATGGGCTAGTAGTGATATTCAATGAAATGTACATATTTTTTCTACAGGAAGTGGAATGAGAATCTCCTTGAAGAAGCCTGCAGCCTCTTGTCCAAGGAGATGACCCTTGACCCCTCAGCCCCTGGTGGTTCCGTCACCTACAGACGCACACTGACCATCAGCCTCTTTTTCAAGTTCTTCCTCACTGTCCAGCACAAGCTGGCAGGAGACTTAAAGGAACAGGTAATGAAAGGCCATTGCGCGAAGGAGGCGAGCAGCAGTGGTCTTAAAAACATTGATCAGATTACCAAGTACAATACCATTAAAAGAGTTTTGCGATTATTACTCAGAAAAGTTACAGGTACGTGTAGCATTAAGCAATAAACAACAGCAGCCATCAAAATAAGTTAAAAGAGAAATATTGGGGCAAATTATACTATGTTTTATCCTCCCCTTCAGTGTCCAGGTCTACAGTTTTCTGAAATATAGCCTACACCATGATTCTTCTCATATAGGGGATTGTTTTGGAAGATGTCCGACCGGACCACATCAGTGCCACTGAGCTTTTCCACAAAGAGTTCCCCTCCTCTGCCCAGGTTTACCAGGTAGGCGGCCATCTTTTCCTGGAAGTACAGCAATAAAGCGTGTACAGCAAACGTGTGTCGCAAAATAACTTCAAACTTCATAAATTTCAGAGTTCTCTTAGTAAACGGAGGTACAATGCAGACTTTTCTTTCTTGTCTGATACTCGTCCTTCGCTTATCTTTGTAACCCACACATTTATCTTGAGAAATAAAAGCCTAGCCAACAATTATTTACAGAATTCATTCGCTACCCCCAAAACTTTTTTCTTACCCTCATAAACTTCTATGGCCACAAAATACACCAGATATGCACCTGTATCACTCTATCCAGTCTTCATTTTACACCACATTACCTGCAAAAAAGACCTAAAAACACCAGAATTTAATAATACCAAGTGGGTATGAAATCAGATGGATAGAAGTGGTACAACATTTATTTTCATTCTGAAATATCATCATGAATTCAAACCAACCTGCAGGTCCTGCACTTATCCTTTCCTGAGAAATGAGGAGCAACATTTGTTTATATGTGCTGAGCTGATGAGTATTATAACAAATGTTGTCCCAGGCAGTGCCCCTAGGGCAGAATGAAGAGGATGTGGTAGGTCGACCCATCATGCACCTCTCTGCCCTGAAACAAGCCACTGGCGAGGCAGTGTACTGTGACGACATCCCACACTACAAGAATGAGCTTTTCCTGGTGCTGGTCACCAGCACCACAGCACACGGCCAGATTCTGTAAGTGTGTGGACGGCTCTTCTTTGAATCCATAAGTTGGCTACTAAGAAATATTCTGCTACAATTGTTACTTGGCTGTGTTGCCATCAGGTCCATTGATTCAGAAGAGGCCATGTCTTCACCTGGCGTTGTCACCTTCCTCACTGCTAAGGACATCCCTGGTAGCAACCTGACAGGACCTGCTGTTTATGATGAGACAGTTCTGGCTGATGGGATGGTAATTATAGCATCCAAGGGAGTGTATTGAATAGAGATTGAGGGAAATCGTCTGACTAAGCAATCATTTACTAGCTATACTGATGAGAGAATGCCGGATGGTTTTGTTAGAAGTGTTGTCTGAGTACTGCTCCTGAACAACCGTAATTCAATGCTTATATTTTTAGATGCTTAAACATTTGTGCTGTATATACAGCAGTCTGCATGTTATCATTCACACACACCTGTAAAAGTCAAAGGTGAGGGATTCTTCTTTGTAGAGTCTGTATCAAGTCTTTCTATAATCTTCCAGATAAGATTAACTAAAATGAACTTTCTTCTTAGACCAAGACATTATTCGTGCTCTTACAGTGACTGTAGTAATGTGTACTATTGTAGTTTTTCAAGATAATTTCCAGTTCTAAAGCAGTAATCTCAAATGAGCAATGGCAATGCAAGTGACCTTTACTGCAGGTATAAAAATTGTTGATTTACTAAGTGGTGTCCGGATAGCCTCCTCCTAGCTTGGCACAGTTTCAGCAGAGTAGCTGAACACTGGCAGTAAAATACGCAGTGCAGTTGGTCCAGCCACACTGGGGCCTGCAGAAGCAGGGGGCCACACAGAGGGAGGGACGGTAAAAAGTCGAAGCCAGAAGTTAAGCAATCTTTCATTAACCATTGTACAACTTATTATGGCACCTAAAGACCAACCAACAGTATTACTGGTACAGTCAGTATTTTGAGCGTAAAACGCACCACTGTAAAAATGATGACAAGGTGGCATGCCTTTTATTGAATCACAGAGAATTACAGTTTGGAAGAGAATCTCAAATAAGGAGCGAAATGCAGGCAATTATATACCAAAAATTGACATCGAAATTGAGCACAGCTCTTTTTTTTGTTCTCGGGGTGGGAAGTCGTGTATATTTGATTGCGTTCATGGACAAGTGTCCAGAAATGATGAGGGGGGTCCCCTATAAAATCTTGCACTGGGGCCCAGCTTATGCCACTGTCATGGATATTGTACCCATTGATGTATTAAACCCATTACTGCAGTGTAACTGGCATGAACTTTGTCACTTTTTCCTAAGGTCACATGTGTAGGACACATAGTGGGGGCCATTGTTGCTGACACACAGGCTCATGCTCAAAGAGCCGCAAAGTCGGTGAAGATCTCCTACAAAGAGCTGAAGCCCATCATCACCATTCAGGTTGGTAGAAGTGCCTCAACAAAAGTGATGCTTTCAGTTTTTGCAGTGTTTTTGCATCTGTGCACTTTATGCTGCTTTGCAACTGTGTGCAAACATATTTCCCAAGGGATCAATAAAACAGATCTTATCTTACAGGCACATATAAAATCCACACTTATTGTACTTTAACAAATAAGCAGAATAATTGAGGAAATCTCAAAAATGTGATTTTACTTTAAGCATGTTTCCAGAAGCAGAATGTCCAATTTTAGTTTTTTTTCCCCCAATGCAGGAGGCAATTGAATGTAAATCATTTTACCAACCAGTGAGATCAATTAAGAAAGGGAACCTCGAGGAAGGATTTAAAGAGGCAGATCTCATTCTGGAAGGTGTGAAATCCATTGGATTCTTTTTTGGTCATTTTTAATGATTATTTCAGAATTGCTCAATTTTAGATATGCAGTGTGTTCCAAAGCCTCTAACATTTATCTTGTGGTTTTAATTGCTATAATTTAAATAAATAAAGGGCATCATAATGAAATACATCAGAAGTATGTCAGAATAAACGTTAACACTGAATGGCATGTCTATAATAATCTATCAACACATTCATATCACACTATGATGCATTCATAAAGCAATATAAACATGGCTATAAATATTTATAAATAGGCATAAATCATTATACCCATGTTTATTATGCATTATGAATGCTTTATGAAGCTCTCATGCATAATGCACTATAGATCCCATCATAATGCAGTACAAAGCATCCTTAATTCTTATACCAACCATTATAATGCATTATGGAGGTATCTATAGGGCATTATAGATTAGAGCTTCATTGGAGCTTATGAAGTATTATAATCAATACTATAATGCCTTATGACTTTCAATAGAAGATGCTGTAATGCTTTATTAATTCTTATGCCGTCCATTATAATACATTATGAAGGCATCTATAGTGCATTATAGATGAGAGCAGATGAAGTATTATAATCAACACTATAATGCCTTATGGCTTGTGGGCAGTGGTGGCTTAATGGTTAGGGAAGTGCACTTTTAATTGAAAGATTGCTGGTTCGAATCTCCAACCAGCAAGGCACCACTGAGGTACTCTGAGCAAGGTATTGTTCCCTGGGTGCTGAATCAACTGCCCCCTGCTATGTCACATATGGGTTAAATGAAGAGGACACATTTTGTTGTTGTGTGCTGTGGTGTGTCAACAATGACCATTGATCACTAAATTCTAATTCAACTGAAGAAGCTGTAATGCTTTATTAACTCTTATGCCATCCATTGCAATGCATTATGGAGGTACTTCTTCTAGTAAAGTGTTACTGAACAAGCTCCTCTTGCTGGTTATGTGCTTGCATCCTGCCTGCTCTTGCTGTGCAGGAGAGATACATATTGGGGGGCAGGAGCATTTTTACCTGGAGACCAACTGCTCTCTGGCTGTTCCCAGCGGAGAGGATGGGGAAATGGAGCTGTTTGTCTCAACACAATCTGCTACTAAGACTCAGGTATGTAGGTCACCATGGAAATACCACTTGTGGTGGGTAATGGATATAATAACAGACGATCACAAAAAGAATAAAACAAATGAAAAAAGGCGAGTTTTTGTTTAACCTCAGGGCTTAATTATTAAATGCAAGCTTACTGTAAACCCTGCAGAATATTTACCCCCAAGTACAGGGATTTTCCTCCGAGACACAGGCACTTAATTACTGAATAATCAAATGCTGCTAAATTATCTGCTACTAAGTCTTGTATGTCTACTAATTTACTTTCATAACATTCCAGTGTTTTATTTATTAATCCCTTTAGTTGCATATTTCTTTGTCCTTTTTTTTTGGAATCTTGGTGGATATTTTCAGCAATTGGTTGCCAAGGTGCTGGGAGTCCCAGCCAATCGGATCGTCTGCAGAGTGAAAAGGATGGGGGGCGGCTTTGGGGGAAAGGAGTGTAGAAGCACACTGCTGTCAACAGTGGTGGCGCTAGCGGCTCATAAGTAGGCATCTCCATTACCTTTATTTGAAAAAGCATTCTCCATCCTTCTTTTCTTTTTTATTTAACATCCTCATGATGTATGTCAATGAATATAGCTAAAAAAAAATTACCACCCCTGCCACAATTACCATACTCAGCTTTATCAACCAAAAGTTTATGAGCTTTATTGTCTAGTTTTTACAGTATATGCTGTTGTATTTGTTATGAATGTTAATAGTATTTTGTTTTTATGTAGTTGACAGTTTCATATTTATATTTACATCACCTTTTGCAGTAAAATGTGGTCTGAAGATGGGGAGAGGCAGATCTTAAATTGAAATAAATCGTTTAAAGTGAACACGGTTTTGAAATGTAAGATGATGAACGAAAAAAATGATGTCTGCAGCAGATGCGTGTATTACACAGAGTGTGGAGGCCGGACGTAAACAGCCACTCATCAGCTTCAGCATCCTGCTGCTGTGGACTGACCTGCCCAGCCAGTGTTTGTCTTACGTGGATTTGCATGCATGTCTTTCGCACCCAGATTAAAAACCCCTGTCCGCAGCATGCTGGACCGAGACGAAGACATGCTTGTCACTGGGGGCCGTCACCCATTCCTGGGACGCTATAAGGTGTGAGACCAGGCCTGACATCATCTAGTGAGGCTCATCTATCAGCTTCCATCTTTGCCCCAAGGAAAAAAGTGTCCTTCAATTTTAGGTTTTTTTGTCTTTGGAGGAAATAAGACATCTTACAATTTAGATTTTTTCAAATTTATTTTTATTTTTAATTTCACAGGATGTCCTCTTTAGTGTACAACAGGAATAAATACGTTTCCTTACATCAGTG
>JAODJU010008229.1:0-24325 GCA_026776725.1 Gnathonemus echidnorhynchus
CATTATGCCATTTTGCTGGATACCTACTCAAAATACTCTTTCTGCTTCTCTGTATCACCATCAGGGCTAAGTTCTTTAAAGGCAAGAAAATCCATGGCGAATTTGACATCAAAGTTGAACAGGTAGGATATGCAACTGAATAATCATTTCTTTGTTGCTTGTAAATCAAGAAACTTCAAATCATATGATGAGCAGTGAACTGGGGCAGGGGATGTGTGACTATGGAGATTGGGGATAGGGGGCAGGTTACAAGGTTTGCCTCTTGGAACAGTTGATTATTAAGTGAGAGCCAGACATACAATGACCATTCTCAGTATTTATTTTCTACCATGGCTTTTTCTTTGGATATTATGGAATTTTAAGAATGTGTCTGAGGATCCTGTTGTCAGTCTTAAGAAAATGTTTGATAGATACTCAAACTGTGTGATGATTCCATGTTATTGTGGTAAGGGAAAGTCACCGTAATAAGTTGCATGAATTCAATGAGACTTCCTGATAATGGTCCCGTCAGATGCCTGTTGCATGCGAAGACTCTCATTATGATTTGTTTGATAATTCATCGTGGCTTTGTGTTTGCTTAGTGGACTTGCCTTCATCACCAGTGGTTTTCACAGTTTTCATTTCTATTGGTGCCCACCCCCTCTACAGGCTGAGTTTTCTGAGATCAACCTGGTGGCCCATGCTACTGGTAGCTATAGTGTGGACATTGAAGCAGTCCGCAATGGTAACAAGGTGACCAAGTAAGTGTATGCTCCCTAGAATCGTTTTTCTGTGTATCTATAGAAGGATATTTAATCACTGCATTATAAACAAATAGTCTTACATCAAACATGCCAGGAAAACAAATGCAAACATGGTTAATCAAAAATGCTGTACACCTTCTGCTGTCCTGGTGTTACTGTAATTGTTGACTTGAAATGTAAGTCAAATTTCTCATAAATGAATGTGAGAGACAGGAAACAGGACCATGTGACATAGGGACTGAAAGACAGGAAAAAGTTTGTTACAAAGGCTTCCTATTTGAGGGATATAAAGGGATGGTCTCAGATGGGACATAACTAAACAAAGAAAGCACTGTTATTTGGGGTATGAAAAGATAATGAAATGTGTGAAAATAAACAAGAAAAATGACAACAGAACATGCCAAAATGTAAGGGTTAGGTGGAACTGATTAATACACATAAACCTGCTCACCAGATTCTCTGTAAGACTACTGGATGGATGGGCTCTCAAAGGGCTTTAATAATGTTCTATATAATTTAGCACATAGCATGAACCTGTCACACTGGTAATACATAATTTTATAATAGATTCAGATTAATCACCTTCATATTTATCTCTAGAACAGTAATACAGCTATCACTATTGTTCAGATGAAATGATTTCTGTGTAACTTTTGTACTGTAGTGGAGCATAGCACAGCTGGCTATTGCTGACAAGCGTTGCTAAGGGTCTGTTGTTGGGCAACGTTACTACAGCTGTGGCTGTTGTCCAGCAACCAATCTGGAATGGAAAAGTCTTAATTGTCATTCGGCAACACAACAAAACGTGGGCGTTTGCATCAACAGACTTTGGTGCGTATATAGGTTTAACCAGATTTTATTTGACTGAATTTTAAAAATACTTTACATTAGCAATTGTAATTTGAAATATTCGCCACAATTGTTTGAAAAAGCAGAATTGTCCAGGGATTGTGCTTTACATGGAGTGGGGATGCTTATGTGAACAGCAGCGCTTTATTTAGCTTGGAGTTCCCAGAGGGACTGTGCACAGTATTGAGTTGATACCCCTCCTCTGTACAGAACATCAAATTATTTGAAAGAGGAGGTGATGAGGCAGTTGATGGTTGCTATGTGTAGCTGTAAAGTATCAATATCAGTCTGTGGGGATTCTGTAGGATATTTTGATTCGTGGTGTGGGGAATGAGTGGAATGATATATCCAAACATCCATAAATGATATATCCATACATCCATCTTGTAACTTGGAGTCTACTCCAGGCAACATTACACACGTTGGGGTTCTCTCTGCATATGATGTCAGTCCAACACAGGAGACATTCATGTAGACAGTATAGGAGATTTTAGAGACGGTATTGAGTGTAACAGCATGTATGTCAGTTATGGTAGGTGGTGGAATTCAATCCCTGAACCGTACAGGTATGAGACCAGCATGCCTTCCACAGTTTTTATAGTGATTGTCTATTATAGTAAAAAAAACTGCATACAGATCACAGTCATGAAAGAGTAAATTGGGGGGAGCATGAATATCTCAAGGTGGAACTGACCATAAAAAATGGGGCAGCCTGGAAGGTGCACCAGGACCCTGATTCCCAGTCTAACCGTGTTGTAGTCCTTCCTACAGAGTTTTCCTCTGTGTTTGCCTTTGCACAGAGACAGTAATGGCTCTTGTTTGTTTTCATGCCTCCTAACCATATAGTTAAACGTATCTACACTCTGTAACCCAAAATAAAGTTCCTCTTCCCTCCTCCCATTCCCCGGACAAATTACCCTGTTCAGTCTCCCGCCCGGAGCCTTGTCAGTAATATGCAATAGAAAATTATTCAATGGCATGGTAAAAACGCAGACATCACTTCAAATTCAGTCAGAGCACTGTGACCTTGAAGGAACCGAAGGAGCATTAACTTTGCTTTACATCATGGGTTACTTTCATTAACGTCTATCTTACCTCCAGGTGCTTTCGGCCAGACTTTGTGCTGGTCAGGCAGCATGCCTTTAGCATGGCAAAGAACGGAGATTTCCGGAACATCGTCATCGGCCTGCAGTATGCTGGCCTGCCAAGCATCAACTCCCTACACTCCGTATACAACTTCTGTGACAAGCCATGGGTGGTGAGGACTTCAATTATGCATACTTGCTATTTTTCTACTTTAATATGAATGCTCTCAGATTGAAGAACCAGTGAGATACTTTTGCATCAAGCAGCCCTCTGAAAAGAAAGGAGTGTTTCAGCTTTAATGCACTGGAGTCGTGATCTTGTCAGTATCTGGCCATTTTTGTGTGGGTGTGTTTTTTGTGCTAATTTGCATCTATTCATATGCTTCTGGAAGAACATCAAAAAAGCAAATGAAATGCACACTGTATTAGCTTTTATTGTCCCTCACAGTTTTTAAACTTGTTATATGAATTTCTGCCTTGTGAAGAACATGACATTTTGCGGAGTTATAAAATATGAAAGAACATTTGTAGTTGTGGAATTTCAGGAAGGATTTTCAAGATCTCTGTTTTATTAACTTTCTAAAGTCTAAGTGTAATATAACTATCTCTGTAGGAATTATAATGTTACAGTTTAACATGTGATGCTTGTGTTTGAGGGTAATAACTGTTGTTGGGAAACACTGCTCTAGACTACCATGATAACTCTCTGTATGAAGTTAATAACTGTTGTAGGCTAACATGCTATGCTTGTGTTTGAGGCTAACGTCAATTGCAAGCTAACATGCTATGCTTACGTTTGAGACTAATAACTTTCAGGCTAACATGCTATCCTTGTTCACAAGTGTAATGACAGTTGCAGACTTGCAGGCTAACATGCTACTGCTTGTCTCTTGCAGTTTGCTCAAATGTCCAGATTGTATAAGCAGCTGGGGCCTGAGGAATTCCCGCTGATTGAACAGATCTACTACCCCAACCACAGGGAGATGGTGAGTGTGCCCCTACCCCTACAGAGGCACCATCTGCACCCACCCTCCAAGGGTGGGGGGATCAAACTGTGTGAAATGCAGTCTTACACTGTGCCTGAGCCATGTCTATGTTGCATGTCACGCTTCAAGCACGCAGGTCCACTCAGGATTATATTTTAGAAAAATAGACGTTATGGACTGGAACTTGGTGGGATTCCCCAGGAGTGGAAGCAGTTGCTATGCTCTGGAGATTCATATGTTCCCAATATCAAGGTTACTAGATACGCAAAATTCAAATATGTTTAGCTCTGAACATGGCTCTTGCTAAAGCAGATGTAATACATAAACAGTATGTGAAATGATAGAAGACTGAGAAGCAGTTGGAATGAAGGGAAATAGTCTTCTTTGTTGGTAAACTTTTCTAGGCCAATGAAGAAAAAATGGGTTTGCGTAATTACTGTCATCAGTCCAGGGCTGCTATATGAGACTGTAATGAGTAAATTGAACAGTTAGTTGGGCCAGATGGAGCCTGGGCTTCTCATTATGAAGCATGGAGCATCAACACTGGCTGAGTCATGCATTAGCACTCTGGCATTGTCTGGCAGAACAGAGCTCAGTTCTATGAATACACACCACCTCCAGGAAACCAGCTTCAAGAGCATGGTGAGAGGTCCACTGAGGTGATTGTGGGGACTCAACCACCATTGTTATTGTGTTCCTATAACTGGTGTAGGTAGTAGATGTTATATACTACATCCACACACTATATGGACAAAAGTATCAGCACACTTGGCCATTACACCTACTGGAACTGTTATGGCATCCCATTCCATAGGTATCAACATGGAGTTGGTCCCCTCTGCAGCTATTACAGCTGCCACTCTTCTGGGAGGGCTTTCCAATAGAGTGTGCCTTTAGGAATTTTGGCAAATCATCTAGAAGAGCATTGTGGCACTGATGTTGGACATTAAGGCCTGGCTCACAATCTGCATTCTAGTTCATCCTAAAGGGCTCTATCCAGACCAGTTCTTCCACACCAAACTCACCCAACCATGTCTTTATAGACCTTGCTTTGTGCGCTGGGGGACTGTCATGCTGGAACAGAAAACGGCCCAAATTGTTCCCACAAAGCTGGAAGCATTGTCCAAAATGTCTCGATGTTGAAGCATTAAGAGTTCCCTTCACTGGAATTAAGTGACCTCAACTCCACACCATTTTCCCTCCTTTACCAAACTTTACAGTTGGCACAATGCAGTCAGGTAGGTAATGTTCTCCTGGCATCCGGCAAACCCAGATTCATCCATCAGACAGCCAGACAGAGAAGTGTGATTTGTCACTCCACAGAAAACAGTTCCACTGCTCCAGAGTTCAGTGGCTTTACACCACTCCATCTGACGCTTGCCATTGCTCTTGGTGGTGTGAGGCTTGCATGCAGCTGCTCAGTGATGGAAGCCCATGTCTTGAAGCTCCCAGCACACAGTTTTTGTGCTGGGGTTAATGCCAGAGGAAGTTTGGAACTCTGCATTTATTAAGTCAACAGAGGGAGTTTTAAGTCAACTAGGAACTTTTACGCACCAAGCACTTCAGCATTCAACTCCGCTCAGTTACTTTACATGGTCTGCCACTGAGTTTCTGTTCTTCCTAAATGCTTCCACTTTGCATAACACGTACAGTCGACCATGGAATATCTAGCAGGGAAGAAATTTGACAAACTGACTTATTGCAAAGGTGGCATCCTATGGCAGATCATGCTTGAATTCACTGAGCTCTTTCGAATGACCCATTCTTTCACAAACCTGACTGCATGGTTAGGTGCTTGATTTTATACACCTGTGGCAATGGATCTGAATGAAACACCTGAATTCAGTGATTAAGAGGTATGTCAAAATACTTTTGTCCATATAGTGTATATACATACACACACAGTGCTTACGGAAAGTCTTGTAACTAATTTTGTAGCGATGTTGCAAATTTATTGGTTTTATAACAAAAGTCCATTCAAATGCAATGCTCAACATATTTTCACATTTTAAGTCGTCACTTTGACTGATTCATTCAGTTATGTTCTTGCCATTTTGCTATTAATTGCAATTGCAGTAATCATCTCCAAAAGAGATATTAAGCACCCAGTGAAACTGTTTATCAATGAACTTATTTAACTCAGAACAGCACTTTCAGAACTATAGTTTGGGTTTCAGTCTATTACTACTTGAAATGAATGTTTTACTTAAAACTACTGGCTGTTTGTAATGTGATATATATTTTTATACACAAAATAATAAAGTAATGATTTTGTTATAAAACCAATAAATGTGGAATATTTTTATTGAATTAAGCAAGCATTCCAAGATTTTTTGTGAATATTGTATATACATGCTTACTTCATACAAGGCTATTCTATATACATGACAAGTCTGTCAGTTAGACAGACGTGTTTTTAATGTTGTGCATGTCAGAATAGTCCCAGTGCCTTGTGTGGTTTGAGGCTAGTGTGCAGCTCACAGTGTAGCTGGTCATTGTAATAATGTTGATTTTTGCTGCTAACCAGATACCAAGAAAATATTTTTTACTATGGGTTGAAGCATGTCATATTAAAAATCATATGGAGAATATCAGCTGGGTTTTGATCTGTGTTGCGTACCCGTATGAATCTGTGGCCAGAACTACTAAGCAATGGAAGTTTCCAGATGGATATAGCATGACTCTGCTACTGGTTGCTATGTGCAACCCAGACACTCTTAGTAAGGATCACACAGGGGACCTCATGAGGGCATGCAAATCAGGTGTAGCCCATTTGACAGCCACTGCATGCTTGAAGCATTTTGTGAAAGCTTGTTCATAATGAAGACCTCAGCACTATGTTTATTTTCAAGGAATGATGTAATGCTTCATCAAATAAATTGATAAATCCTTTGCTCTTTTCTGCCAAAGCTGCAAATCCAGGCCAAAGCTTTTTTACAGTCATGACTATGCAGATGCAGGATATTTGGTGCAGCCCTTGCATGTTTATTGGTGATTTTTACTGTGAAAAGCTGAACCATGTTAAGCGAGATACTTAAAATCTGTGCATTTATTGCTATTATTATTATTATTGCATATTATTTATGGCTAATGTGTCCTAAACCTCTGTGCTGCTCAATTTTGTGAGATATAGATTTTCTGTCTTCTGAGTCTTTTCCTGGAGTTCACTGAAAATCAAGGGGGGGGGGTGGCACTTGTACTAAGCACTTCAGATGAATTCGGCGTACCATGATGGAACAGCTTTTTGAGGAAGCATTGTGAACAGCGACACATACCAGAATATATCTACACAAGTTGCTAGGCAACAGCACTGCTACAGTAATCGGGTTTTAGAAGGTTTAGCAGGAGTAGTGTGCTGCATATTTCATGCAGCATATTCTGTGTGTGTGTGTTTTAAATTGAATATTTCTAACACTGAAGCTTTTATAAGCTCTCATGCTTAAGATATGCTTTATAAAGGTCACTAGCAACCATTTCTTACATTAATGTATTTTTCTATTTCCCTAAGACAATAGTGTACAGACATGTTCATCATATTAGGAAGATAAGATACTTATGATTTTAGTGTTGAGTTTGTATAGTGTCTTCTTGTTCTTCTTTTTCTCTTTTTGGTTAAGACCCAGAAACCCTCATAGTGAAACCTGCCTTGTATCTGTCTTCACCACTGCACATTACACACTCACCAGGGGACCTTGCACTATGTGCAAGTCTGCAGGTGCTTAACCAAGGGTGTAGGGACCAGGAGGGATCCAGTGGTATACATCCCACCCCCAAATATTTAATTTGAATTAATTCATGACACCAATAAATAGGTCTTTGTATTTAAAATATTAAGTTACGTCCTCCCTCCTCCCCCCCCCCCAACTCTCTACAATCGTGTTGGGCTTGAAAAATCTGTAGGGCATTACCTATGTGGAACATAAGGGGGCGCTAGTCTTTTAAGAGAAAAGAGGCCCCAGGCCATAAGGAACACTGGTTTTTGGGAATTACAGGTAAGGTAACACAACAGAAAATGTGGAACCTGTGTTCAGCAGATACTATTGCATTTCTGAGAAATCAAGAGCGAAATTTGTTTGCACAGAAGCTAACATTTTGAAAGAGTGGATTGCAAAAGTGTCTTGCTGCCGACATCATGAAAGTGTTAATGCAGTGTAATTTCTGTATTTTGTAAACCTCATAGCCAGAATCCCATTTTTGCAAAATGAAAGCCAGAATTACATACGTGCGTCCAGTCTTCCTTCTCAGACATAATTCACTTTGGAAAGGAAGCACAGTCAGGAATCGGCCAGATGAATAAGTCTAATTGATTATACACATATTGTTTGCAATCGATGTGTTGTAATGCAGATTTGCCATACATAGTCTTCCGACATGCCTTGCTTGTCTGCCAGGCTTGTTTTGGGCAGAGACGGGATTAACGGGAAGCGGTGCTGTTTTATCGCACCATAGATCACAACTCCAGGCTTCCCCGTGGTGGTGAAGATGGGTCACGCTCACTCTGGGATGGGAAAGGTAGTACAGCTGCTCTCTCTAATAACATGCCAGCTGAAGCCTGGAGCATCAATGCCAGCAGCTTCTGAGCCTCTTCAACACTCAGCTTATCACTGAAACATCCAGTTGACTGATTAACATTGATTCTGTTGAGATGTGAAGAACGCATTACATACAGCTTCCAACTTGGACACATTATAAGTCATTACATGGTATACAGTTACATGAATAAGAGCCTCATTTTCTTACAACCTCGTTACTTTTTCTTTAATAGGTCCAGGTGTGGTGCTTCTTAATTTGTATCTTACCAGAGCTACCAGATTATATACAGTACTGCCATACATATGCCGTAAGATGCTATTAATGACTTAAATTACATTTGCAGACCTGACACATTATGTGCAGGGTCAGTTACAGAACTGTGACATATGCGTTTAATACACATCATTCTTTGAAATGTTCACACATTGGTTACCTTAACATGAAGCAAAACATGATGAGAACTTCCCTGTTTGACAGAGATCTGTAAATTGGCACACAAACGGCCACAAGAGTGCCACGCCCCCTTGTGTTCTGAACTGAGGTGTCGTCCCTCCAGGTGAAAGTGGACAATCAGTACGACTTTCAGGACATTGCTAGTGTGGTGGCCTTGACGAAGACCTATGCCACCTCTGAGCCCTTCATCGATGCCAAGTACGACATTCGGATCCAAAAGATCGGAACCAATTACAAAGCCTACATGTGAGTGTCATCAGGTGACCTTAACCAAAATGCCATGTGACCATAAGTGTCATTCAGAAAAATGGCTCCATGTTTTTCGGGACTTCTGGTATTCTAGGAGTAAATTTGTTTTTCTTTTACTCTTACAGATTTAGAAAGCACAGAGAGATTAAAACAATCATTTTAAGCATGGGTTTTAGTAGACTTCAGAAAAATTTTACAAATTCTTGTGTCAATATTGGGATTTTATTTTAAAGTATCCTCCAGCATTTTAATAGTATCCATTTGTTCACAAATTCTATATGAAACATTATCAAGAGTGAGGTTTAAAATTGCTAGTTATCTGTGGTTTCCTGTATGGTCATTGTTTTTGCTGCACTGGCATGCACTCTTATTGTATTACTGTTATTATAAGTTTAAAGCACACAGTTACAATATGTATGTTAGAATAAAGTAAATACAGCCATAAATAATCAGTTATAATGTATAAAATCTGTTGAGTGTATCCTTGCTCCACATAGTACCATACGGTTTCCCTTGACATGTGCTCTTTTAGGACCCATGTCCAAGCAGTTTTTCAAAAATTGGCGATTTGTCCAAGTTTAGCGCTGCAGCCCGTATGACCCAATGTTGCAAGTTACAGCGGAGTAACAAGTGATTGAAAAGTTACCGATTTTCAATTACGACAGCCACTCAATATCCCTCATGTGGTCCCCTGTGTGACCCTTGTATACGTTAATTGTAAAAATTATTACGCACATTATGCACATCCCTATATGTCACGCTGCTCACGAGTGACGTCAATTTCCATAAACCATCACGTTGTTTGCTTGAAGTTTAACGAACTTTGGCTTAGCATTTTGTAACTTTTGTTGAAATAGACTTGTATACACATAAATTGTGTCAGTTGTGTGCAGATTGTAAAACGAGAGTTAACTTTAAGTCTTTAACTGGCCACTTATGCACAGTAATTCAGGTTATAATTCTATAGCCTTAATCACCTGGGCCGCCTGATCGATTTCCGAAAGTGTGGATGATCAGTTTCCTTTGTTTGGCAGGAGAACGTCGATTTCTGGGAACTGGAAAACAAACACGGGATCGGCGATGCTGGAGCAGGTGGCCATGTCTGACAGGTGAGCCATTTGTGGTCGGGCCGCTTAGTCTTTATTCTGATCTTTCCTGTCGTTTTTCCCCTGCCTGTGGCACGCTTGTACTGAAGCCCAAACTCCCTCAGTATTTGATGCACCAAATGCCACCTTACTCATCACTTTCAATAAGGATGATCTGATCTCTGCTGTTTCTTGCTTGTTGATAAAATGTGACAACAGCTTCTTGCATAATTCAGCTACGGACTGGAAGGTTTACATTTCTATTCATAGTACTAAATGAAAATTAAACTGTTACATGTAAGGGTGAATATTCTTGTGAAGTACACTCTTGTAGATTCCTCCATAGAACCATCAGATTTAAGTATCGGGCTGAACCCCCAACTCCCTCCAGTGTTCATACATCTTTTGTCATCCAGAAGTTAGTTCTGCCAGGATGCACGTTATAATTTTGCGGTCCAGTGAACCTGAGCTTGTTAAAGTGTCTTCACTGAGGAGGGTTTATTTTTGAGCCGTGTTTTGGGTACCTGTGTAGGGCATTTGATTTATATAAGGTGTGGGAATCATTATACCCTCCTCCCAGTCAAAGAATAAGGGCCGTTGCCCCATGGATGTGTCCTGGTGAGATTTCGGTCTTCCACCCATTTGGTGGCAGCTCAGATGGAGACCCGGAGCTGTGAATGCTGCCTGATTCACCTACACAGCAGGTGTTGATGCATCAGTCTGCAGCATGGTCTACATGTGCTCTGTAATACTGCCCCCATCAAAACAGTATACACAAGCAGACACAGTTAACTGAATGAGCCGTTTCTTCAGGCTCGTCATGTAAATTTCAAAAAGCTCCAGTTTTATCTGACTGTTAATATATAATAGATGAGAATTTCTTGGTATGAATTCTATAAGTTAAATAGATAGGTATGGCTTGGATCGAACATGATACTAGCAGGCTTGCAGATATCACCTGTTTCTCTTTCCATCTGTGATTGGTTTGCTGATATTTCTTGCCGTTTGGTTGTATTCACCGCTCTGATTGGCTGCCAGGTATCGCATGTGGGTGGATTCCTGCTCTGAGGTCTTCGGAGGCCTGGACATTTGTGCAGTGGAGGCTCTTCATGGTAAAGATGGAAGAGATTACATCATTGAGGTGAGAGGCTGGAGATCATGAGTCAAAGCCTGTATTTCTAATGTGACTAATTCTACAATTGCACCTGTACGTCACAGGCATCCTTAGACATCCTTCAAAACCCATTTTAAGAATTTTCTTTAAAGGGCCCTCTATGTATTTCAGAAAATTCACTCCAAATCAGTCTCTAAATTTTTCATAACAGACTAAGCTATCAGCTTCTTAAGAATGATGCCCCTAAGTTTTGATCTCTCTGTGTTTGGCGAGTGTGAGCATCGCAGCTGCTGTCAGAGCAGATTTCCAGTCTCCTGCTGGGTGCGTGACATTGTCTTCCCAGTGGGAGGGCATTGTTCCTGGGAGGTCCACTCCTCTGCCTGCCTGGGTTGGCAACTGTGTCCCCTGCAGTCCCCCCTCGTTAAAGTCACGCTGCTTGGAACTGCTTCAAGTATTTGGAACGTGCTGAGCTGGAGGCCTCTCTGGAAGTGGTCTTTCAGTCAATTATAACATGAATTATAAAACGGCATCTCCTACTGCAGCGTTCCACAGCTTGAGAACTTCTTACTCGGCACAACGCACACGACAAGGGCACTTTGTGCAGATATTATCTGACGAAGGAGCATCCTGAAATGCTGCCAGAATCCCGCTTTGTCTGACTTTGATTTTAATAACGCCTACCTTGGTGTGCTTTCCTGACACAAGGCTCTTTTATTTTTGGAATGTAGGAGTTGGAATTTGTGGTAAGGCAAGGCGCAGTGTGGTGGTTAAGCATAGGATGTGAGATAGACTGTGTTGTTAGATATGCTGCAGTTTTCTCCTAGTGCTCAGACAAAATGGCATTATACAAATTTCTAGTTAATAAATAATCAGAGCTTAATGCCTTTTACCAGCTTCAGTTTTGGAATTTATCATAACCTTTGGGTTTAATGGAAGAGCATTCTTGAGAAATACCTTGCCATGAATATTCATTTGACAGACATCCCGGAATCTTGCAGCAAGTTCGTCATCAGTCCATGCACTGCGGTGTACTTAGGGGCACAGGACACCATCTGTTACAATGCTATGGTTATAGCTGGACTACGCCATTTAAGCAGGCTACTGTCCTTGTCCCAGTATACATGCACAGGAGGGGAATCGAATTATTGACCGACGTATGTCTGACTCCGCTACAATAGGTGACGAGAATGGCTCCTTTTAGCTTATTAGTACTGGCCTTTTTCCGGTTGACCTATTATGTCACAGACATAAAACATAAGAAAATTAATGATAATAGAAGCGTGGACAAATGAAGTGTAACAATGCATGCAGCACTCATGCAAAAACAGCAGAGGTAAACTTTAAACTGATTTTTAAACATATACTAGATACTCTTGAAAAGGAATAATCATTAAATTGCAAAATTTGCTAGTTTTTTTTTCCTATGACAGAGTAAAAATGTTTTAACAAGACTTAAACTCCCTGCACAATAATATCCATACCAAATTGAAGGTAAGAAAAAGCCTGATCTTAATCTATCTGACTAAGAATTGCATTACATGCAATGTTGGTATTAATATCACACATCATCCTGCCCTATAATAGAGTATACCCATTTTTCGAATTCAGTACAAAATACCCTGCTTTACGTTGTGATGTCATTCGGCGCTGGTACCAGTTTTTACGCGAGTGGAAAACCAACACTTTGAAGTACCTTATTTTTGGTACCTTCTTGAAGTACCAAAAGTACGGTACCTGGTGCAGTGAAAAAATGCCCTTTAGTTTAGCAGTGAATTGGACAGCTTGACAGTGCTGTACTTGTCGTGCGTGCTGTATGTCCACTGCTATGCTTCTTGCTTCTTCAGCATACCAGCTTCTTCTGGGAAGGTGGAACTGTGGAGTATGTGCAGAGCGCCTAGGCAGTTTGAGTCCGACTGGATGTATACATGCAGATACAAATCGCCTCCCAATCCCATTATCTTGGTGTCTTAGTGTATTAGTTCAACTTTGTGAAATTCGATTTAGTATGATTTCAGTCAGACTAACGTGTACATGTACTTCAGAAGTCTGGTTTAGTCCGACTAACACAGTACTTCAATTTTCTTAGTGTGCATATAAACATGCTGTGTGATGTACTTCAGCCATAGCTTTAGGGAGAAGTTTTATGGCAGTGTTTTAGGGGTCACGTCACGTTCACAATAAATATTCGTTTTTGTCTTAAGTGGCTATAAAGCCATCACTATTTAGTGCAGTGGTTAGCATTGTTGCCTCATACCTCTGCAACAAGGTTTTGAGTCTCTGCCCTGGCTTGACATGTTCTCCTCATGTCATCGTGGGGTTGCCCATAGGTGTGAATGGTGTGTGTGCCCTGTGGTGGGTTGGCCCATCCTAGTTTATTTCCCTTGTGGCTGTAGCTTCTGGGATAGGCTCTCTGACCCAGCATAGGACAAGCAGAATTTGAATAACAATTTATTAGTCCTGTGGTCAGCTTTGCAGAACAAGTGCAACGACATCTTAAAAAAATAAATTCAAAACATTTTGTCTGAAAATAAATATTAGAAATCCCATGTTGGTGGCCATTTTGTTCTACGTGCATCCTGGTCTCTCTCTCCATGTGATAATGTGGCATCTCTCCTTCTCACTTCTTAGTCACATGGTGCTTCTCCTTCTGCTCTACTCTCTTCACACGCTCACATCTGTCTAGCCTCATGGAGTCACATGGTGTCTGGTGTTCTTCTTGTGCTGTCCCAGGTGGTGGGCTGCTCCATGCCTCTAATAGGGGACCAGCAAGAAGAGGATCGTGTCCTGATTGCTGACTTGGTCATCTCCAAGATGAACCAGGCTATGCCACGTACCCCTGTCCCTTCACCCATGCGTCCCACTGCTGGCCAGACAGCACAGGTGATCCTCATCTACATTCATAGCTAGAAGAAGACCTTAGATTCACACAAGCTGACTTTTAGTGAGAGTCGATTTTAACCTGTGACTATTTGATTCTGGCATCCATTTTTCTGTAGTCATATAGTAGCAATAGCAATCCTCATAACAACTATATTGTTAGTCTTGCATCAAATATGACACATGGACAAAGCAGTCAGAGTTTTAATCGCATTCTTTTCTATCAGTCTCCCACATGCCATCTGACAAAGTACTGAAGATCTCAGTTTTTCAATAATGGATTTTATTTTCCATATTTTTGCAAATTTCTCATACCTTTTTCCATTCTTGGTGCTTGATGTCTTCAAGATGTAGTTTTTAAAAGTTATTATCTTCCCTCATCAATAACAGGGTAACACTTTACTTGAGGTGGCACAAATAATCCTCATCCATAGCAAACCTTCAGCCGTGCTGTTTCTTCCCATGGCACTAATAGGTGTCTCCCCACTTTCCTAATTTAGCCAGCAGTATCCCCTCAGCCCATTCAGGGACAGCAGAGAGTACCCCAGGCCGCCCAGCAAGGACCACCAGCTCAACAGCGCCCCCCTCCTCAAGGTGAGGTATTGCACATTTTGTGAATAAGTAATGACAGTACAATCCAACAAATACAAATGGGGAAAAAATTTTTGGAAAATGGACCCATCACAACTTGGGCCATTTCCTGGAATTAATCCTCACAGGTTAAGTCTGTTCATAGCAAGCAAAGGCCTGACATTTTGCCAGCAGGTTTGCTTCTGTTAAATACCCTACTGCTGCTTTAACATACGGTTCTCCTGATTGTGGAGGTTAGAGGCTACAGTTTATCAGGGCTTCCAGTGAACATGGGGTATTTTCATGCCTTCATATGGTCTGGCAGTGTACCCTGACTCTTTCTGTCTTTCATTACTCCAGGTGGCCCCCAGCAGCCTCCGAGTAGCTCTCAGGGCCCCCGGCAGGGCCCCCCCTCTCAGCAACGCCCTTCCCCACAGGGCCTGAGCCAACCCCCGCCCCAGGTCCAGCCCCATATGACTAGCCCTGGGTCACAGCAGCCACCCCAGCCTATCCCTGGCCAGCAACAACGGCAAAGCGGTCCTGGGGGCCCTGCCCAGCCACGCCCACCTGGCCAGGGTGCTCAGCAGCAGGTGAGGGGCCCTCCCATGCAGGGTTCGCCCCAACGCAGCCAGGGGGGCAGCTCCCCTCAGCAGCCGAAGCAGCAGCAGCAGCAGCAGCAGCCGACTCCTCAGCAGCAGCAGCAGCAGACACGCCCCCCCCCAGGAGGCTCAAGCCCTAAACCCCCCAGCGGTCAGCCAGCACAGCAACAGCGCCCCCCTCAGCAGCGGCAGGGCCAGCCAGCCAGGCAGCCAGCACAGGGGGGGGCGCTTCCTCCCCAGCAGCAAAGGCCGGCATCACAGCAGGGTCGTGCCACGGGACCTGGCCCCAGCTCCGGCCCCGGTCCCACCACCCAGCAGCCCCGGCCCTCGGCTCAGGGGCAGGGGGGCCCGCTGAGCGTGGCTGCTGCAGGTGGGACTCGCCCACCTGTGCAACAGAAGCCCCAACCCCCACAAAAGCCCAGCCAGGACCACCCAGGGATGGGAGCCCCTCCCCAGCTCAAGTAAGAGCCGTGGGGTTGCAGTGACCCCTTCCTGTGGCAAAAAGCTTATGACAGTTACACTGGTACCTTATCGTGATATTTTAATAACATTCATTACCTCTGTATGACAGGGTGACTGTCTTTCTGTTCTGGCTATGTGTAAGAGCATAGACCATATGCTTCACTCATTAGCTCTCAAAACAGAGGTGGAGATACCACTTTATGATGTAGTATGTAACAGAAATACCGAGGATTCAAAATGACACTAAATAAAAATAAAATTAAAGTATAGCTACACCACCTTGCAGGTGGTTTTTCTTGCATTATTCTGCACATATTTACCATTTGTACACTTCCCATTTTGTGGCTCATGTGTGGCCTCATTTGGCATAAATACAACTTTAGTTCTTTAGTGAACTGCCTCACAAAGTCTGGATTATGTTGTGAACGTTCACTGCCAAAGAACAATGTGAAATGCTGTTATTTTTTGAATGAATGGGCCACAGAAAAGGAAAAAAAAAAGATCTAATTTTCAATAGTACAATGCTATATGTGATTGTAGATTAATTAACCCCTCATCATAAAGGTAAAAATACTCCTACATAATATTTGAAAATAATGTATTTATATTCACCTTTGTATTACATTTTACCTTGCAAACATATGATGCATGCGGTATACCAACCTCCAGGTACCCCTAAGTCTTCTTGACTTGCAACACCTGGTTTGTCATTCTAGCATGTTTACAGCATGGTCATCATGATCACATGCCTACATCTCACATCGCAAGCCTCTGTTAGCCTTAACCTGCTAGATATGTCACTAGACTTACCTCATAAGGAGGTTACTGAATTGATATGGCAAGAACACTATAGAATATGTCAATATTCCTACTGGGAGCTAACAGGGAGCAAAAATGTGGACTTTCTGGGGGTCCTCGAGGACTGGGTTGGGATACACTGGCTTAGAGGATTCTTGATGCTTGCTTGAAAAAGGAAAAGAAATAGCTGAAAATGGCTAGTGGTCATGAAAGTATTCTTCCCTCCTGCTAATGAGAAAATGACCTTAATTAGCTAGTCAAAACGGTTAGGCTTATATTCAGTAATTGAAGTCTTGCTGGAGGAACTGGTAAAACAGGATAGTTTAATTCAACACCCAGCAGGTAACTAACATAGCTTAGTTAGAGGACTTGTTTAGTTGTCTCCTAATGAAAGGAAGGATATAACTCACTGGTTTATTGGTCTGAAAGAAGAAAATAATGAAATATTGCGATTTCACACAGAATCAGAATCAAACAACTGCATTACCTTGTAAATGGATTTTGCCTTGGTGCAATGTGATTCTGATCTGATTTTGATTCAACATGTGACATCTTTATTGAAACATAATGCTTATTAATATTTATTGCTAATGGGAAAAATGGTGAATGACACATTGGCGTAGGGGTTTGTGTAAAATGGTGCTTCCATTTCAGAAAAGGGGTTGTGTGTGTATATGTAGGTTAGTCCATTCCATATAAAATATCCTGAAAGGAGCATTGCTCAAAATGATATACAGCAAAATGAACAAGTATATTAAGCGTGTCTGCAACAATGAATGTAATCAGGTCTGGAATTTAATTAGCAGGAAACCTGAGAGAACAAATAATATGAAATGAATTTAGTAAGAGTATATAAACCAAAGAGACATAGTGGTTTTGCTCTGACAGAGAAAACTTCAAGATTTTTTAAAATTATCATGGCATATGTCTATAGAACTTTTAATCTGAACTTCAGAACTGATGATATAGGTCTAATTTCTCGAGTTTATACTGTGCATCCTTGCTTGATTGTCCTGCTCAGTTTCTTAACCTAAAACATCAAAACAGTTTTTATCATGTTCATCAATACTGATATAAAAGTGTGTCCATTTTAGCTGAAACTGTTTCACAATGAATATTTCCATGTTTTTAAGAGATTTATGGAGTGCAGTATATACACGTATATGTGCTATGTATTAAGTGTTAATAAATTACAATTTTTTAAGCGAATGTGATGTACTGTAGCGCACAGACCTGTCATTGTCACTGAAATGCCTTCACATCGTAAACAAAGCTCATCTAGCTGCTCTGTCGCCGCCTCAGCCCTCCCCCCATCCCATGGGTTGCTGCATGAGTTTAATAGCCTTTTCCTCTCCTCTATTGCCATTCTCCTCTCTTTGTAGCAAATCCCAGTCTCTTACCAATGCCTTCAACCTTCCAGACACTTCGGCAGCTCCCCGTTCCAGCCTTAGCCAGGATGAGGTGAAGGCTGAGACCATCCGCAACCTGCGGAAGTCCTTCGCCAGCCTCTTCTCAGACTGAGCTGCCGCAGAGACTCTCACACAGTTTGACGGACAGACGGACGGACTGACTGACTGATGAAGAAACACCCCACCCACTGCCACCCCCCTCTCCCAATCCCCAACACCATAAGAACCAATGGAGGAAGCCCTACTCCATTGCTCATTTCCTATAGATGTAGGCTAAAATCCTTTGGAAAGTATGTGCTCTCACAAAACTGTACACTGCCTGCACTGTTCAGCATCAACACTAGAAATGGGCCAGAAGGTACCTGGGTGGAACTATGTTAGAGTGGCCCAGATTGCAGCTCCGCTGTCTCCTTCATTCCAAGAAACTTTCTACAAAAGAAGCTTGCTCATCCGCACATCCTTCTTCTCAACTTGCATGTTTGGTCGTGGACTGTCACAAAAAAAAAAAAAAAAAGTCAAACACAGCTGTGGATTCTTGTCTCTGTCCTCTTTCTCCTACCAAGCCTCCATCACTGGGCACTAACCAGTTCGCGATGCACTGAGAGATTCAATGGACAACCCAAATCTGTTTTTATTTTCTTATTTTAAATATAGATGAATAGTATATTTATATCTGCCTTTTCCATACAGCTGGGTCTTTCAGTTGATTGTAAAGTTGTGCACTGAGTCAAGACCAAGAGATACAATCTCAGACCAAATCATGTAGGCTGTTAGATGTATGGAGGCTGTTTTATTTAAATCTGGTTAAAGTTCAATAGCCATATCATTTTACAAAAGTTTACCAAGCATGGAAAATTGCTTGGAGTACAAAAGGCTATAATATGGTGAAAATCAACCCTTAGGAATACAAGGACTCGCAAATGAAACACCATGATTTTAAAGATTGTCTTATTCAACTTCCATATTAGAGACACAAAGCATCACATTCCTCTATTAGCAATGTGACAAGTGTACTAATCCATAGATAATGGAAATAAAACAATTCTTGTGCATGACAATGTACAACTCAAAGTCCTATGCTTGTGGTGAGAGCAGCAGGGTCCATGGTCCTCCTATTCTTCCTGTTTCCCGATGGGTCATTGAAGTGGGAAAAAGGGGGCAGATGCTACACCCTGTCACCCCCCCACCCACTGTGGAGCTTGTCAGCTTGTTGTCACGCCTAAGTAGCTGTTGTGAAACTGTCCTGTGTTGTTTGTCGTGAATATGCCATTGCTGCATCCCTCTTTGGCCTTCCCACTCCCCTTGGATAACATGCATCACCTACCCTAACGATCAATCAAGCTCAGATGGTTTTGTCTCAGGGAAGTCCGTAAGAAAGTAGAAAGCAAAGTGGTTGTGGATTGTGACCCCACAGTTCTCTACAAATGAAGTGTGTTGTGTTTTTAAGTGCTGCTACATACTTCTGACAGGAAGGGGTTCAAACCATTTTGTTGTTTTTGTTGTAACCTATCTACGATGAGGGCATAGTTGGAATAAGTCAGTTAGTGTTCATTTCAAAGTCTTTTCTTGAGCTTATGTTGCTTCTTGGAAATGCCATTCTACTTGGAACCAGTTCCCAAGGACAGCTGAGTTCTCTTTTGAGGAACAGCAGTGGGTTAGTGTTCATATCTGCATGTTATGGTGCAAACACCATTGCAGATGGAGAACTACATCATTTTTGTTTTTGTCCTCCAAAAAAAGAAAGTTTGACTTCTTTTTCCTTCCATATATTATTGGCAAAAAGCTCAAATTTTCATGTTGCAAGAAGGCCGGTGTGCACAGTGCAGGAATTTTTGACAAGGTCTTGGGACCCGATCCATGGCCTCTTCCCCATACATTACCGCGCCCCCCCCCCCCCATCCACAGTAACCCTTTGTGAAAATTAGTGCATAAACATGTGAACGTTGTACTGTAAGACATAACCCCAAGTGTTGTACAGGTAGTGAATAATGAATGATGCAACCCTGTAATGCTCATTTTTTATGGCTGTGGCTGTATTTTAAAATGTGTTGACTGAATGCCCACTGTTCTTTCCACATCCTGCCATGTTTAGTCTCAAATTATTTTGTCAGTACCTAGTGGTTTATTTATGATATGGTTAAAACAGAATGGAGATATTATATAGCATTTTATATTACAGATATAATATTCCTTTAATATGATAGCTGTTTTAGACACTTATCTGTGCTCCGAGCTTCCTCTTCTGTGGGGTGTCAGTAATAACTGCTTTGAATAATGTTTTATTTGATTACAGTGCCACCTTCTGGAATATTAGATCACAAGCGTCTACACAACTGCAAGCTTTCAGATTTCTCAGTAACAATGAGCATATACAATCAGGTGGTCATGAACACTAACGACCTCATTATATGCCTGTATACTGTGGGTAATGTTTCTGCACATTTCTGGGAAGTCCGTTTTGGTTTGACATCACTACCCTATAAGGCGGAAGTGTTGAGCAAAGTTGGGTAAATGACCACTGCAGGGGTTCACTTCCTTATTTAAAGATATAAGGAAGCTGATGATGTATATTAAGCCCATCTTGGTAACTATAGTGAGTGTTTATAAAACACAGACACATATGACGGCACACACTCAGAGTGACATTTAAAAATGTTTCTATTATGCATTTAAAGCACTGAAAGAACTATATTTCACATCTTGTCTGTTGTACTGATTTAATTTTACTCAACTTATTTCCCTGCATCTGATGGCTATGAGTTTAATTTCTGTTGTGTGTAAACAATTTTGAATGTCTTATCAAATATCTATCCATTGTGCAATGACATTTTTTCAGGTGATTGATCAGTGTTTGTCTGTTTGATGCTTAGCTGTTATATAAAACAAATGTCTCTATGGAATTATATATAACATTATATATACATATATAATGTTAAATTGAATAATTGTATATCATGTTGTAGTATATTATGTGTATAAATGTTTATGATGTACCTGTCAGTGTAGCTTAATATTTGTGAAAAATATTCTATAGAAATTGAGAAAATTAAAATAGAGAATATTGAATAAAGTATGATGAATCTAAATTGTCTCAGATGTCATCTTCCACTACAAGAGTTTGATCTATAGTTACAGGTAATCTCTTTGGGACAACTGACTAACATTTTGTTAAGTTACGGTAGTATCTACATTTAGTGATTGTGTTCCCTGCCAACAGGAACAAAAAAAAATGCACCATGCCAGAAATCTCTCTTGGGGGAAATGTTCGACACATCATAGGTTAGGTGTGAATTTAGAAAACAGGAAGTGAAGAGAGACCCAGCACCAAGAGCTTAATCATTAAATTCTTTCACAGAATGAGACACTGAAAATAATTTGATAATCACATCCTGATAAACAAATGAAGCGAATGATCAAGCATAACACTGACCTGGGAGGTGGTCCACGAGGCAGGATTTCTCAGTTAGCTGGGTTAACCTAAGCTAGAAAGTCCATTAGGAATCCTCCTTACCTAAACACTTACTGGACAATCATGGCTTCTAGCATAGGTTAACCCAGCTAACTGAGAAATCCTGCTTTGTAGAACTATTGCTATTTTAGTATCTCACTGCGGGCTGGCACGTGGTGCAGTGGTTAGCACTGTCAACCGTTGGTTCGAGTCTCCACCAGGGTTCCGTGTGTGTGGAGTTTGCAGGTTCTCCCCGTGTCGTCATGGGGTTTCCACCCAGTACTCTTGATTTCCCCCCACACTCCAAAAACATGCTAAAGCTAATTGGAGTTACCAATTCCCATAGGTGTGGGTGAATGGTGTGTGAATGCGCCCATCGATGGGTTGGTGCCCCATCTTGGGTTGTTCCCTGCCTTGCACCCGCAGCCAATGGGATAGACTCTGGACCCCCCCGTGACCCTGAACAGGAAAAGTGGTTTCAGAAAATGGACGGATGGATGATATCTCACTGTGAAAATGCTGCCCTGTCAAAAATATCCTAATCTTACGAAGTAACCTAAACTTTTCAAACTGGTGTTTGCTTTCAATTTAGTTCAGCAATATCTTTAAGATTGAGAGGCTTAATGTTTTCAAACATGAACAAAAATGCAGTGCATTTTATACTCTGACCGTAAAAGACCGTAAAACTGATGTGATGATTAACTTTACATAATGAATCAAGTTTTCTACTTTCCTCCCTAACTGTAATAGGAATACAATTTGGGAGACTTCAGCACCCACCTAAGACCCCGACCCCCTCAGCACAGACTGGAGGAAAAAAACTGAGAGACCACATAAATATTCCAGACTTTTATTTTAAGAATAAATCCCGTAGCCATCCGTATTTTTTACAAGACAAAAAATAATTCTAAAAAAACTAAGATTTGTCTCGTTTTAAAATAATTTGTTCTTTTAAAACCACACAAAAATAGAAACAAGTACATTTTTTACATTAAAAAATGTAACTGTACACAGGACATACCTTTTTGTATTGCAAATGTAACATCCCATGTACCACTCTGATACTGTACAACATCAGTGATCTACATTAAGATGTGTATTTTTCACTCCAACGTACTGATCAATTATTTCTTCGGTTCTGAAGAAAATTGACAAGAAAAAAAAGCTAATCGGTTAAGGAGGTCAATATTACTGAATTTTCCAATGGGACACTTCTGTCATGTGCCTTTCTGAAATGGAATGCTTTGTCGTCAGCCCTGAGGTTCTGGATCTCTCAGGAACATTCCTACAGCAGTCTCTCTCACTTTGCTGCTGCCACTTATCTCAGTCTCAGCAGTGCTTGCAGAAATGAACTGGCTGAGAAACGGGTAGTTAAGGTACCTGAAGGAAAATGAATGTTATTCCCTAAAGATCCTTAAGTTTTAAAGTAATATCCAGTTTTAGAAATGGGTGAAATTTAACACGATAGTCTTCTATGAAACAAAAGCTTCATATTAAACAACCGGATGAGATAAGCATGCACCTGGTTGGCAAGGACTGGGGTTGAATGACACAAAATTCTGTTTTGCTAATATTTTGCTGTGGCAGGCTTTATTTGCCTCTATGGCTCCCCGGACATGTAACAACACATTTTTCTTCATCAGACTGAAGGTGGTTTTGCAGTCGACCCCCTACAGCTACTGGGCTTGCATCCCTGCTGCTTCAGGCATTCAGTATATCTGCCGTGTAGTTTACCAGCTTGTTCAGATTCTTTGATTACAATGGACTCGTTTAAAAAAAAAAAAAAAAAACAAGAAGATAGTAACAAAATAAATTAGGTTTTATAAACCTCAGGACACGATTAGATATGTCACAGCGACATTAGGAACAGTTTTAACGTGTAATGTTCGAGAGAATTAAATAAAGTGAGAAATCATCTAGGTCACTACCCTGTTTGTTAGGAAATCCCCTGAACCCAGAAACAAAGCAACCAGAACCCTACCAATGAGAAATGGGGTACCCAGCCCCTTATCAAAAATTAAATAATTCTAAAACTCAAATCATATATACATACGCATTTATTCTAGAAACAAAAGCTGTCAGTTATACTTGCTCTGAAGTCCTTAACCAAATGTCAGGCGATGTCATTTTTAACATGATCATTACAGGGGTGGGCAGAATTATGCATTTCAAAATGCTGCCCTATGCAGACCAGTATTCACAGTACATCAATAAAGACCTGGCCACACCCATCAGCTTGGCACGGGACCATGTTCAACAGCCCTGTCTTCAACCACCACCTGCACTCTACATACATGATTAAGGTCACTACGACCAAACTCCCCCCAGTAACACCAGTACTACTCACTTTCTAACAGCTACAAACTGTCCAATTTACTGCCCAAATTTCTCATTCAAAAACTATATATTTAGATGACCTGAACTTCAACCTGTGCAGAACAAAGACCCTAATGGGGGCAAAATCTGTGTGTTTATATAACTGCAAGTAAGGCTTAATTCTTAGGGATCATTTAGACACTAATGGCCTGAGCTTGTTGTAGCGAAAAGATGATAAAGTGGCCCAATCTGGAAGACATACTAGATGCAGTATTCTGGAAAATGTTTGATTACAAACAAATGAGGCATTTCCTGATGTGTGAGTGTTGGGCCCCGAGTTTCCAATCTAATAAATAATTGACAGATTTGTGGATGCAGACCACCTGTATTAATATACACCTGTACATAATGCGACACTGAATACTATATAGTGTCATTTCTGCCTATAACAGGTAATTTTAAGATTAGGCTGCACCTTGTAACTGAATCTCAGTTAACCACCAATGTCCCTCATCCGGCAATTACCAGTGTTCCCAAAAAAAAAAACCCAAACATAAAAATCCAGTCTTCCATTTTTTGTTTAGCGCTGCTGCAGTGGTCACTCGATGCCTGCTCTGCTCTGCACACAGCAGCTTTTCCTTTCTAAATATAGTGACGGCCACTGTCCAACTCTGATAATTAAATACATAACTTTCAGCATTCCGCTAGTGTGCGTGTTTGTGTGTGTGTGTGTGTGTGTGTGTGTGTGT
>JAODJU010008450.1:0-24159 GCA_026776725.1 Gnathonemus echidnorhynchus
ATAAGCTCAGATCTGTGAGCTTTTACATAATGCTTTTACATAATGCAGTGGATGGTCCAAACCCATTATCAGATAAATCAGACAGCCGGGGGGGGTCAAATTGCAGGGCCCCTGAAATGCGTATTGGTTTCTGCTGTGAGTAGTTTGTGTAAGTAGTAAATAACAATTGTTATTCAGTATAATCAAGAAGGAACTTTTTTTTTTTTCCTTTTTCTCTCACTTCAGCATTGGAGTGGAGCATTTTAAACATCTGCTCAAACCTTCTTGACATACCATGTTCAGCCAGCACATGAGCCCAGAAATTAGACTCGTATTTAGATACATTTAAATCTTTCCTCTGTCTACATTTTATTCACTACTGGACTTGACTATTCTAATGGTTCCCACAGAGACAGTCAAATTGTCTGTCTCTCCCGTGCTTCTTTTTTTGGACTCTTCTCTCCCTTAATAGACGGTTTATCTTTCCCCATGAGTCTGACTGTGTACATCTCACCCCACCTTCTTTGAGGTTCTCATGACTTGGTTTCTCCATGTGCTTCATGTTTATGACCGGAGTGGTGTCAGTCACATCCAGCGACATCTCAGGCACATGCAGGTCTGACAGCAGCCGGGATGCTGGGACAGGATCCGAGGCTTGGCGCTCAGCTGCAAGTCGTCGGCAGGTCGCGGGCGGGCTAGGTATGACGGAGACCGGAGTATTCTGGAGGAAAGAACTTAACAAAAATGGAAAACAGAGAGTACCTCCTCCCTTTCTCTGTTCTCTTTTTCTCTCTCACCATCTTTTATGTCTATCAAGTCTCCAGACAGCCAGCCCATGGTGTGAGGAATAAGCAGGGATTTGGGTTTTCAGCAGTCTTACAGCTATGCTGTGGATTTCAAGACTCAGGACCTTTGTCATGTACAATATCAGGTCATGAAACATCCTGTGCTTTTTGTTTTTTTTTGTTTGTTTTTTTTTGCACTGACTCCGCCTACAACACAAAGATTTGGCACAGCAAAAAATAAACAAACAACCAAAAACTGCTCAGTGTTACTTTTGTCAAGCTCCATCATAAATCCTGTCGACACTCTACAGCAATTCCTCCTCACATATTGCATTTCCATAATATTTGTCTGATTTGTTTCAGGAGCAGCTTGCATATAGATAATCCCACTTTAAGCCCATTTAACGCGGGCGGTAGTAAACGCAAGGCATGATGTCATTCTCCACATTCTTGCCTGCGATTTCCTCAAACCCGCAGACTGCAATGCTGGATGGAGCTCGCAGTCTCTGCTGAGGTTGGCATTAATGAGGCAAAGCGTGAGGCTGAGGGCTCTCATTTCAGCACCGTGTTTTTGGGCTTGCGTGATGTCTGATTCCTTCATCTATCAAGATCCCCCGTCTTCTAGATCAGATGCTTTTAAATCTCCAAAGAATACATAAACGATGACCAAAAACAAACCGGTGAGGTGGTCATCAAACGAAAAGTGTAAGGGATGCTCATTGAATGACCTTTTCCCTTCGGAAAGCGAACAGACACCTCCCTGCTGCAGGTACCTTTCCAGCACACCAAGGCTAGTCTTTCTTTTTCACTTCTCTGCAGACATAGCGGAATTGAGCACCGACTGCCACCACTAGACTGCCTGTGCCCTGCAGGGCGTCTGTGCTGCATGTCAATGTTTTGCTTATGCGTGGTCTTATGCATCAGTCAGAGAGTCAAGTGTTAATTTTTGCAGCATGGAAGACCAGCAAAACACAACACAACTGAATGGAAGCTGAACCCACCAATACATCTGGTGTCTTACCCTTTCTTATGCGGCAAATTGGGCTGTTTTGAAGAGGCGTACAACCTCATCTGGGTGTGACAGAAGGATAAATCCAACTCTGGCCCCTGAAATACTATCCAATTTTTCTCCTGTGAGCAGCACTTCAGTTTGGTAAGCGGTCTTCTTGATCATTGTCACTGTGGGAGAGCTGGCCAGTAAGAGTAAAAACTGCACAAGAGCAGCAGATGAGTAAGAACTCGCTGTTCACATCTCATATGCCTGCATTTAAGCAAACTGTCTTTACACTGAAGTGTGCCAAACACCTGGCTGTCTGTCTGAAACACCAGTATTACCATACAGTTATTATACTGTAAACAGTAAAGCCACTTACACAAACTTAAATTTACTATATAGGCAGTACCCAGGTTACAAATGAGATCTGTTCCCTAAGTCTGTCTTTAAGTTGAATTTGTAGGTCAATTGTGAAAAGAACAATAAAGCACACAATAATAATAATGCTACTGATAAAATTAGTAAAAGTGACTACATACAGTACTGTACTGTACCACGAGCAAACGAACCGCTGAAGCTGCGCAATGTTTTTACAAGCATCACAAAATAGCACATGCATTCGTTATTAAAAACCGTTATATTCAACTCAAATGTTTTATGTAATAGGCTTTATGGCAGTCTGTTTGTAAGTAAAAGTTGTCTGTAAGTCGGACATTCTTAACCCAGGCTCAGCCTGTATTATAAAATACGCCAGCATAACTCAATCAAAACCATTAGCTAGGCCTTTTTAAGATATAGATTTAATCTGGGTGGTAGGGTGATAACCAATGTATATGAAGGAATTGTATTCTATATTGTACAAAATTCATACCAAAGATGTCCATCAACGATAAAAATGACCTTGTCACTCCAGAGACACTTTCCTTGCCGGGTGTCACACCCATGAGGTAACATGACGCTTTGATCCGAATCCAGCCCGGATCTTCTTTGCACCGAATAAATTATAATCTGCTCTGTATGTTGTAAACTGTGAGCTTTGCATTTTGAAGCCCTTGCAATTCTGCTATATCAGCTCTCTGAGGAAGGCAGATTTTGACACCTTCACACTGCAGCTCAGAGCCTGCCGGCAGTTTTATTGACAGTTGTTTTTCTTTGATTTCGGTTTCCCTTGGTCTTTTTTCTGATATTTACAGCGGCTGTTTTCTTTATTCGACTTGTCCTGGTTGACTGATAACTAGGCCAAGTGAAGCACCAGTTAAAGGTACTGTTTTTCAGTGTATTGACACGAAACAGCAAAATTCAAGGAAAAGCATACTGTACAGAAAAACCCTTGTATTTTTTTAATTCAAAGTAAATCAGTTTACTTTTAGATTTGAAATTTGAGAAAGGAACAATTTATATTTACAATAAAAACTTACAATAAAAATTCTACTCCATACAAAGGTCAGATTTTTTTTTAAAATAATCAATTTTCAGTTACAAGTAGCAGTTGCACACAAAGGCATTGGAGGTCTGATATTGGAAGGTGCACAACTTAATAAGTTAAATACAAAGGTCTATTTATTGGGGAGGGGGGTTAATGATCAAAATTAATTATTGGGGGGTACAAGTCTCCACCACCCCCCTGGGCCCTATGCCTCTGGTGACATCTCTTTGGTGGAGGTGTACGGCTGTCATCGAGAAGAAAGCTGGGTGATTTCACACCCCCCTCTCACTATGGTGCTGATGCTGTGTCCTGCAGGAAACACCCCCCCATTTATGCTGGCATCATTGGCCAGGCCTTAAAATTATAAAATACTTAGCTGTTTGGGTCCTGTCTTGGGGTTTGGGGGGAGAATAATCTCTCATCAATCAATATCTGACTTATACCACTAAAGGGGACATATATTTGTGGAGATTCAATTTGTTCAAGGAGTAAAAGATAGAAAGCATAGACATGGCTGTGGGTGGGCAGGGGGGGTGGGTAGTGCACCACCCAAATGGATCATCTGCCCCCCCAAACCAATTGTCTGCCCACCCAACAGAGACAGACTAAATGTGACCATTCATTAGTGATTCAATAGACCCCCTCCCAGAAGACCTCAGCTTTCCTTCTTTTAAAATGCCCCCCCCCCCCAGGTTGACAACTGTTATCCTTCAGGAGACCCCCCCAAAACCTCCCACTCAATTCAAACACTGTTACCCACCAAACATGCCCAAATAGCCACCCAAGAATGACCCTTATAACACCACTGATATAGAGTCTATTAGATTGCTGTTAATCACAATGGAAAAACCATAAAACTATGTGTAATGGAAGCAGTAAACTTACATCATCTGTTACAGCAGGCTTTGAAAAAGCATGGGTGGATAAATGTATGCATTACCCTTGCTGTCCTGTAGGGGGAGAATCATTGGGGCCCCATCAATCAAATCTATTATGGTTTTCCCTACTTCCTGTGTTTATGGTGAGCAGTCTGGGGTTAGTATCCTGTGCTAGAGAAAGTTGCTCAGAGCTTGATCTGTAGCTTGAGTGTGGGTGTATACTTATTTCTGATTAGTAAAGATAAGCAAGGACAGCGCTGAAGGTGATTGAAGCACATGGTTGCTGGCTCTGAGCAGCCATTGGGAAATGCTTCTCCGGCAAGTCATCATAACCTGTTAGCTGGATACACTGCAGGGGACCAAAGCACTTGAAAGGTTAATAGCCGATTTCCTTTCCCTGGACATTGGTGCAGACATAAATCAGGCAGCTTTAACAAAAGTTTAAGATCCATGCGATATAAAAACTAGGAATAATTATTCATCTATCCATCTGTCTTCCAACTGCTATCCAGGACAGGGTCACGTTGAGCTGGAGCCTGGGGCAGAAATCAGCCCTTTATGAGTTTCTATTTGGGAGCTTCCCAGTCCACCCAGGGTTCTTGAATTATGGTCATAGTGAATCATGGGATTTATTAAACAACAAAGGGATGATGGTCCAAGCGCATTTAAAAATAAGGTTTGATATGTGCTGCACCTGTGAACAAAAATCCATTCCCTAGAGGTTGTATTGTTAGAGCATTTGCTCCAGGACCAAGACCTGCACAGTAAATTTCCAGAAAAAAAAAGTATTTTTCCATCAGAAAATAAGAAACATGTGCTCCTCTCTACATCTGTATCCACATTTCCTGCTAAATGGCGAGGGCCCTTTAAGGGAAATCGAGGAGATGAAATTCAGCCAACACACTGTTGAAATGCACTTCAGATTTTCTGTGCTGACCTCTAGAAAGCTTGGAAGGGGTGGCTACTAAATTCGCCAGAAACACCCAATCCTGTCTAATCCCCTGTAAGGCTTTAGTTTATTCTGGAGCAAAAAGCACAAACTATTATCCAGCAGGAGATTCAGTACGTGGTCTGCCTTGTTCATATACTGTAGACTTCATAGAACACAACATACAGACACCACCAGGCATTGTAGTCCTGCCCATTATATCTATCCAAGCTGAAGAACTAAGCAGCGGGACACTGGCTAAAATGCCTGACTATGAGTAGATTTATAATCTCAGTGAGTGCATCTGTCCGGTGTGTTAGCATCTTAACCAGATGGACCTGTTTGATTTTGAGTAAACAATAAACAAGGTGTTGTTACGTAACTCACACCTCTTTGTTCGGTTTCTACATTGCTTGGGTCAGCCTTGATTTTACTCCACACAGCTCTTACCAGATTCTCTTATCGCCAGAGGCAGCCTTGTGAAGTCGACCATCTTTACTCCTTTTGGTTTATAAATATTTAGTACAGTTCTGTTGGGTTTGCATGGGGCCAGGGAACATTTTGCTGATTAATGGGCAGCATTCTTCATCCTTGTATTGCCTGTGCTGATATCATCTCAATTACATCTTTGTGTACAGCGATGAATGGTGATGCAGTCAGGCGGAGACGCGGAGACCTCACGGCTGCCATTTCCCAAAGGCGGGAGGTCTGGTTATTTAGGATTTCTCAAGCATGGCGGGCGGATTCAACCTTGAAAAGTTCAAACAGCTGTGATCCATGCCTGCCCACAGCCTAAGTTTGGAAAGCCAGCCTGGTCTGGGTGACTAATTACAGTTTTTTTTCCCATTTCTTCATCCCTGGCCAGCCCTGTCACAGGCATCACACCCAGAAAGGATCTGCAGATCCAGTCCAGGGAACATACTCCCAGCACACAGCATTCCTGTCCATTAAGGTAGCATTTTCTGGTAGCCCACATTTTATGCTACCTAACTTTTCCAAATCAGTCATGATGTATCCAGATCAGTCATTTTGCAGATACATTAGACAGAAGGTGACAGGCAGTGTCATTCTAGAAGGTGGAGAGGTATCAACACCCCATACTGAAAGTTTTTCTGGGTGGGAAGTACAGCAAAATTTGAGAAGAATCTTGCATCACATGGTGCTTTCCACAAGCAGGGGTGACATTCTGCTGAAATTAAATGACCCGGAGTAGCTCCAGTGTATGAAAGGTACTGTTAGAACTCAGTGATGTCACGTCATGGTCTGTGAGATTTCTGGTGGACCTTGGCTGCCATCCGGTCCAGTCCGGCTTTTCCATGTCGATTGGAGTCTCCTGCCCATTGTTCCATTCATTATGCATGAATTTGTTTGTTCTTTTTCTTTTTACCCCCCAACCCAGACCACAGCCACGATGCCATTCCCGAGAGCTAGCCAATCTGTTTAGCTTATGCTGTCACTATCACCCCCCCCCCCCCCCCCCCCCCCCCCCCCCCCCCCCCAAAAGATCTGTTCTCCTTTTTAAACAGACCATAAACCGAAGTTGGTTTCTGGAACTCTTTCTTTCCTCAAAGGTCAGTATTCTACCAGGCACCAATGGGCCAGGGAGCTGCAGCCTGTAGAGGTGGAGGCGATCAATCGGATATAATTCAGCACGGTGTATCCTTCTATCTCCCCTGAGCAGATTCTAAAGATCTGAGCTGAGCACTGACGCTCTCCGTGGTGCTGAACCAAGCCTGGCCTTTGGGCTGTTTGCGGTTCTGAATAGGGTCCGTTGCTTCGCTTCTTTGGCACAGGAAAGGTAAAAATGTGTGTGTGTGTGTGTGTGGGGGGGGGGGGGGGGGTGCAAGAGACTACGCATAGCAAGCAGGAGCACAAAGCAACACACGGCGAACACTGCCAACATCGAGGTCAATAGACTTTGATTTTCACTTTCAGATCTGTGAGCCAGAGCGACGCGTGTCAATCTCCTCTTTGTTTATAAGTGTGAAAGCCCCTGTAGCTCAGACCGGGCTCCAATTCGCGGCACAGTCCGAGCGAAGCCACCAGCACGTGCGGAGCAGCCCCTGCACAAAGGACACACACCAGAGAGAGCAGGGCTGGTCGTCTGAGAGCTGTGTTCGGCGCGAGGGGCTGACGGTGCGTACACAGACACACCAAGCAGCATAAACTGCCAGAAAGATGTATGCTGCACATTAAGTATTAAGCAAGATGATATTATATATTAATTAGTTTATCACCATTTGTGCATCTTTTATAGACTGACTTTCTATTAAATCGAATGGTCCGATTGAATTATTTTTGCTGAAATTAAACAAGCAGATTCTTGTCTTGGCATGGGTTGGGTTATATCAAGTAAAATGAGGACTTGGATCTTGCACGCTCTTTAATTGATCTTGTTAGATGACAATGAGAGGAAGGCAGAGGCATAGATAAGACCAAAGATTATTTAATGTCTTATTGTAAAATGTTGCCCCATGATAATTTTAAATATACTCATATGTTGTGTGACCATAGATGCTCAAATGTGTCAGATAGTGTCTCCCCACTAGTAGTTATACCAGATGGCTCTGTTTGGCAGTGATCTTATTTGGCAAAGAAGACATATTTAGATTCACAAAGGCCAGCACTCCATGAATGTGACATAGACATGTCTTCAAATTGTCTACTGTGATAGAAAACCCCACGATGTACAAATGACACAAAACTCAGCTTCCTCTTTTCTCAGGTATGTTGAGCATTTATAGGTGCATTTGGTATCTGTAGGTTCGCATCATCGTATTACTATTCACATTTACTATTTGGCAAGTTATCAAATTGTCTGGTATCCAGGGTAACTTTGTCTGATTCCTGCTGCAATGCATGTTACAAAGGCAACAGTATGTATTTCATCCTATAGCCTGTAGTGTGTGTGTGTGTGTGTAACAATATATAGGTCACTTTACATGACAGGAATGTGCGTATGTTTTAATTTGTAATTTTTTCTACCCAACGTTTGAGAAATGATGCATTGTTTATAAAAGGCTTAATGGTCTTTTACATTAATCTAAAAAAATAATAATACTAATTTGTTCCTTTTGAATGAAAGACTTGTGCTAAATTACGTATTTTAAATCTTCTGTAACTTAAGATGAGAGAGCAATACTTTCGATATGGTGAAGAAAGGGAAACAACTCAGGTGTTTTTGATGAGGGCAGAACTGGCAATGTATCTCAGAAGTCACATGACAGGATTTAAAGCACAAACAGTGACGATGAGGAGCAATGCCTTCCTCAGGACCTTCTCTCACATTTACATTACAGTCTAATACATTTTTACCCCGAAGAATAAACCGTATTTCAAGGAAAGGGAGGAATTAATTAGCGGTTATGTCACATGTCATTCTCCGGTCATCACACTGGTATTCGTGTTTAGGGGACCCAGAAAGGTGGAAGAATTTAAGTTTCAGTGACACGACCCTGGGGACACAAACAGCCGTCCCACAGAAAACAAAGGGCGCCTGTTCAAACTGAAGCCATTCCTGGAATTGGACACACTCAACAGAAAATCCTACTCAAGGATGAACGGTTCTGTATGAATGAACAAATGATCCCTTTCAATACAACTCATTCTTCCCTCTTCAGTTTAATAGGTTTCATTGGCTTAATAAAATATATGTATTGATGAAACACATAAAAGAAAGCATTTGCTGATGAGAGCAAACATTTTTGTCTTAATATTTAACAGACCCCCAGAAAAGCTTAGCTATAAACAGCATTTCTGTTATCATTATTATTACTGGTGTGGTGCTGTGGTCATTTCCTGTCCCTTAGGCTGTGGCATCCTGTCATCTTGCTGAGTAGTGCATGACATTTCTGCACCGAAGAGGATCCCATTCAAAGGGGCCAGCAGCTTGAAGCACATGCAAAATGAGCACAAGAAGCTGCGATACCAAATGTATTTACTTTGCAGCTGGCGAGGAATTGTGCATGACTTTGACCTTTCGAGTGGAAAAATTTGCCCCATGGACCGACTGCCTCATCTGGGAGCCAGCGGAAATACTGTCCTGACCCTGGAAAGCAAAATCCTTCAACATCAAATCTCCAAGCTGAAGATTTTGCAGCCCAAAAGGAAAGTAAAGAAATATATTGTTTAGGCAGTCAGAGAAATTGTTGTAGGAAATCATTAATAGCAAATTTTCAGTTTGTTAAACAACTGGGATGCTTCATGTCTTCCAAAGTTGGATATGTTCAAACAGTTAGCCATAAAACAGGTATATAAAAAATGGTACAATACTTACAATATACAATGCTGGATATATATTTCATTATACATTTAATTTGAACAATCCTTTCCAAACACAACCATCACCTGGATGAGTCAGAAAATATATTAATGAATGAATAAATGACAAGTACACTGCTATAGTTATATAAATCATAACTGATCCCTATTCAAAAGTATCATGATAAAAAAAATGAATTATTTTTAGACTTTTAGCATATAAAATTATACTCCCTGCTGGTTGTACTTTTTAATATGTAAGAAGCCACATCCAGCAACGCCGCATAATGAAGAGATTCTCCATGTCCTTTGGCTCATACATAAACAGAAATCCCCAACATTTTCTTGCATATTACATACATGCATATACAGATTCACGCATGCAAACACAAATTGTAAACAAACAGATACATTCTCATACACATACGGGAAGTGATGTCAGTCCTTGTCTCCAAGGAGATGGAAACAGTTGCTAGGATACTGTGATACTGGAATCTCTTTCAGCCCTCTCTTTCTGTGTCCCTCACACAGTAAGAAACATTGTGCAGTCACACAATGAATTACTTCCTAAATCATATCTGCATCTATTGATTATTATTTTAATCTCTCACTGTTAACAAAACAGGGTTTATTTCTGTTCATATATCTGCAACTTTTATTTGATATTGCTTATAATGTCACATGCAATATAATTCTTCTGATCATTCTGATTGCTGACCTGTTTGTGTTAATCAAGTCACCTGTAAATTCATGCCAAAATTCAGCCGTGTCTTGTGATTGCTACAGCATCGTAAGCCATGCAAAAGAAGTTGTAGGTGTTGCTGGGCAACGCTCCAGAAGCAGGCAGGTAAGGGCTGTGGTCCATGTGGATCTGAGGCCGTGCCTCACGCCTGCTGCCGCTGGTCCCACCGTTCCGGCTGCATTTACCCAGAGCTGCACTCACGCTCTCTGGCCAGCTGAGATGAGCCAGCAAGTGAAGCGAAGGGGAAAGTCATGGCGAGCCCCGGGATCACAGCAGCCCCTGTTGCTTGTCTATGTACTGGCATTCAGAGGTTCGCTGATCTTCATGTTCATGTCAGCACATGGTCTGCTCATCCAGTAACCTCTTTCAGAGCAGATGGCAGCATGCACACAATATTTAGTAACAAAAATGCAAGCATAGTCAAAGGTGGCTGAAAATGACTCAATAAATGTCCCAAAACAGCAATAATTGGATTCTGAGTAACACTAAGATTCCCTAATTGGGCAGGCAGAAATGAATGATGAGCTCTGAGCCTATTGTGTCTGTTTGTTTACGGAATACTGCTGCCAGGTGTCCATCAGATCCAGTCCCTGTAGCTTTTAACTCAGTATGTTGTTAATGTCCTGCAGTTGGTGTTTCACTGTATTCCTCGGCCTCCCTCACAATGTCAGGATCAATGTCCTGCATTATCCATTGAGTGACATGAAGTATCCATCTCAATGCTAAGAGCGACTGAGAAAAAGGTTCTTATTCTGGTATATTCACCTGATGGAGACGCTGCAGTACACAAACACTGGTACCAAGTGGAAACAGCAAGGCAGAAGAGATCAGGGCAGTGTGGGGGGGTATGAAGGGTTCTTTTAGAAAAGGAGAGAAATAAAGTAGGGTGGACTCGAGGACAGAGAATTCCACAGAGGAGAAAGAAAAGACTGAGGAAGATTGAAAATTTAAAATGTGGTCTGTGAGGAGAAAAGCAGGAGGGAGGGAATGAGGGAGGGATATTCACTGCACCGTTGTGTGACTAGAAATTTAATGGAGGGAGGGAGGGAGAGAGAGGGAGAGACACTGGAAGCATAGGAACACAGAGGCAACTGACTTGAATATAATTCCTAGTCAAATTTTGAACACCGATTGTTACCGCATACAAGAAAAAGTGAAAAGGGAGTAGGGAAGAAGGAGAAGAGGCGGGGTCAGGAAAGCAGGGCCTGAGCTAGGGGTCACTGCTTCAGCATGAAGTTAGCCTGCTGTCTCCTCTGCTGGGCACTGCGGCGAAAGGGCAACTCTAAAGGACCGGGGAGTGGTGGAGACAAACAGTGGAGGAGTCGAGGGCGAGGAGAGAGAGGGAGGCGCACAGAGACCCACTCAGTGTGTGCGTGTGTTTGGAGGGGGGTCAGCTTGGAGGAGTGGATTCAGTCTCCAGTCGCAGTGGACTACGGCTATCTTCAAATACAGGGGATTTAGTAATCAAGCTAGCAATAGTCATCACTGTCATACTAGTATTACTACTACTAAAAATAATAATAATACGAATGTTGGATGAAGAAGTGTAAGGTTCCTTAGAATGACAAAAATATCAAAATCTGCCCTGAATTTACTAAGAATTCCTTTCACTAGTAAAAATGCAGATGTTCAGGTTTTCATTTCAGGGTGTAAAGTGTAAGATGAAGAGCAGGTCATGCATGTGCTTAAATGTGTCAGAAAGACAGAGCGTGTGAGTGGGAATCAAAGGCTGACATAGCAGGGCTATGCACAGAAATAGTGAGCATGAAAAGAGAATGACTGATTCAGGCCTGAATATAGAAAACTATCAATGTATGATCAATCACTCTCATGCCCTATTTATATTTTACACTGTACTTTTACAGACTAGTTGCCTGTAATTTCCCCCAAAATACTTCATTCCCAGTGTTCTATATCAGTACCTATCAGTATTACTTCGTCAAGCTTGCTGTGACTTTTAATTAATTTGGTCCAATTAAAAAGCCACCTTTGTTCCACTTCTGCAAATAAGGGGTATTCATTTCACAGTATATCTGGACTGCTACTTCTCTTCTTGCAGAAACTTGAGTGTCAGTCACTTGGCCATAGTGGATTCTTCTGTGCATGTCTGAGTTCTGAAAGATTACTACATCAGACATCTGGTGTATAAGACAAGGACCACACATTTCAGCTTCTCCTTGCGGTCGAGATCTGTTTGTTGAGCTGTGTCAAAACTCCCTTTTCAAATGCCTATGGGCAGTGTTTAAAATATAACCCCCCTATTCCTCTTAACAGTGCGTGTGCTCAAAAGTAAGCTGCCCTAGATTCTCAAAGACAATCCATTTCTGCTGTGGTCTCTGTCGTTAGCCCAATTTTACTCTCCTTCTGCTTTTAATGGAGACACTCATCAAAACAGTGCAGAAGAGCCCCGGTGTAGTTTTATTCAGGTGCTACAGATGACGTGGAACTAACTGTGTTTTTACTCTTTATTGTGATTATTTTTATCCATGATGCCATTTTCACAGAAATAACTATTTGACATCAAGGGATACAAGTCTAGTTCACACTATCTTAGAAAATATCTATGAATATGAAAACTATACATGCATTTCTGTATTTTTTATTCAATCTCTTTATTACTTCATAATAATGAAAACAACTTCGCAAATCGGTCCATGTCTCTGCTGACCCCCAGTCATGTCGCTGCTGACTCCCAATCACGGTGAGTAAACACCCACAATAGAATTTTATATTTTCGCTGATACAGAGGACCTTTCAAAATGCAATAGTTCACGAGGTCTTGACATACGTCTGTTTATTATTTATGCTTATGCGACATCTCAGATGATGACGCCGATTAATATTGATTAGTTATTTCTGATTTTTTTCCCCCGTCTTTAGATAACTCGTCCTGCTAACAGTCCAATGCTTTTTTGCCGTCTTCAGCTTACCATCTGGTAGTTTAGTATATAAATAACAGTAATTTCGCAGTTAAAATGCAATTACAATACGCATTCACTTTTATGAGATGCAGCTGATGACAGACACTGCATAATCCAAGCAGCGTCGTCGAGCGCTATCCGATTATGATCGGTGTGAATTACGTTTTCATGTTCGATTTATTCTGCATCGTGTACTTTATATACTGGTGCGTGGTTATAAGGCAATGCAATGCTTTGTTTTTAGATTTCTAGCTCTTATTTGATGGTCACTTTGTTGCATGCTGCCAGTCCTGGTGGGTGTGCTGTGTCTCAGTGTCGCTCAGCGGCTCAGCGACGGCGGCGGCGAGAAGCTGCAGTTTATGTTCTAGCGACTCTTTTTATCTTTTTTTTTCCTCCTCCGACAGCGTTCGCATCTTCTTCACACACGTCTTTTGCTATCGTTTGTGGATATATTGCTGTTTTTATTTGTCGCCTTAGTTTGCATTCGGAGGGGGGTGGAAAAAACCGGCACGTCTTTTTTTTCGCATCATCCTTGTTCTTATCATCTATAGATTACTTATTTGACCGGTCCGTTTTCACGATGCCTTTTTCCGATACAGCGGACGACGAGAAAAAGCCTTGTGGTCCATGCATTGCCGTAGAGTAGATCAATCTGAGAGCGAGAGAGGACGGAAAACTAAAGAGTGCGACTTAGAAAGCGAGGGAGAGGAGACATTAACTTCACGTCGCTTTCGTTGAAGGAAAAGACGGGGGAAAGAGGTAGGATAAATAGGAGATGGCGACAGACAATAAGAGCTACGTCTTAATTTGTACAATGGCCTGCATGTTGACGGTAACATTGCAGTTTGCTCATTAGCAAAATACATACGAAATCAATACATGATTACTTACAGTGTATCCTCATTAATTAGATTGCAGTATGTATTCATGTGAGGGCATCAATCATTATAACAAATTTAATGCGGCATCCTGTGATGTGTAAACGTGTTGATGTATCTAATGAATATTTGTCAATGCTGTACACGGTCGTCTTAACATATGAGGGTAACCTTTAAAAAGGGCAAAAAATCTCTTCTCTAAAGATGCACATACGCAAAGAGAAATGCATTTAGTAGAAATTATGGGAATTAGAATATATGTATATATACCCTATTTAAACCCACGCAGCTATGTATATGATCATTATTATATGACATTTTAAAAATTCACAGTTATGTTTTATAGCGACCAAGTCAACCATAACTTAAATGTATTTCTGCGCTGGTGGTGTGTGTAGGCTATACATAGTGTGCTCACCGTTGTTCATTATGTGACAAAATGCTCCAAGCTACCACAACACATGTGTTCTGGAGGAAGCCTATTCTTCCATATTCTGGTGAAGTTACCAGCGATGGTTACTTCTTGGCTGCTTTATTGCGTTGTGTCTGCAGAACGCCGGTTTAATACTTTATAGTGGAAGAATGTGGGAGAATTTAAAAGCATGCATATTTATACGCACACAAAGGACGGCGCCGGCAGCCTGCGCCAGTGTGCGGCGGTCAGCACCATTGCTTTGGCTTGTTTAGGTATTTGATCTAATTGGAAACGACGCATCCTGCCTCCACCGCCGAAATGCGGAGAAACGACATAAGCATCGCGGCCTGCACCCATCTCTTAAAGCGCAAAACTCAGTTTCCAGAGTTGACGGAGAAGGAGGTGGTCGTTTTTAGTTAGGTCATAAAAACATCTTTCATGTTTCGTCCTCAATCCAAAATATATATTCTACGTTGAACAGACCGTCGTTTTGTCTCACTATAGCACACATTTAGCATGTTGAAGAGCCGGCACATGCTATGCATTGCAAAATGGTGCATTTTTCATCAAGGGCTTCGAGTCGTTTCTTCTTGACGTTACACAATTTATGGGAAGTTATGAAAGAATTTTAATTAGAAAGTCATGTGCGTGTTTGATGCATATGGAAATGTACCATGTTTCTCGGGTGGACATTGTGGTTGCTTCCGTTGTGGATGGCATACTTATCGTGGTTATTTTGTTATAAATAATGATCTGATGTGAGTAGTACTATTGGATTTGAACATGATTAAAATTAGATTGTTCATGTGGACGGTTAAGATAAAGTTGAATGATGTAGGTATGCACTGAATAGGTGACGCTGCATGGCAGATAACGGCTACGAGACTGATGCCTTGTAATGTTAAGCTGGAAATCCAGCAGGTGATCACCAGTCTTGATAGCCTACTGCTTAAGCATACGATCATACGTGTTAATAATGTCACTGGCTGTTTTTAAAACAGCTGCATAGTTTTGCGGTTCACAGGTATTTTTAGATCACTGACAAACTTTAACGAGCCTCGACGTTTTAAGACTATATTATGTTATTGTGTCTATAAAGCAACAGAGCTTCATTAACGTTTTATGTGTCCGTGTGTGTGAATATATCAATGTTAAAAAGCACTTAAATGCAATGCGCTGATATACCGAAATGAAAATTGTTACAATACTCTCAGTTCTCTCTGCTTTGATGACTGATATGAAAATTTAATCCTTATCTTGCTGTAGTTTAAAAGTACTTTGTAATGATAATTTATTGCTTATATTTTGGGCAGACATCCATGAATTTTAAATCTAAATAAATTAACGGCTTTGAAATGTATTTGGCAGTTCAGCATTGATGCTAATAAACATTTGTGCAATAAATGAATCATTTGTAATAGAATAAACAGGCACAACAGGATCTGACCGTTTTTTGAGAGCTAGTTTTGCATAATTTTATTTAAATACTTATTCTTGTAACCAGATATTTTCAGGTATTTGGAGTATGAAATGCTCCATGCTTTGTAAAAATCACATTAGGTGAAATCCTTTCCAAAGACACATGGAAATGTTACTATGGAATGTAATGTAGTCTAAACAATTATGTTTATCGAAAGTGGCCAGAGGTCAACAGATCTACTTGAATAAGTCTATTTAAATAGACTTATTCAAATATAATGATGAAGAAAGCTCTCTCTCTCTCTCTCTCTCTCTCTCTCTATATATATATATATATATATATATATATATATATATATATAGACACACACACACACACATTTGGCATGATGACACAAGGTACACGTTAAATGCATTTAGTGTGTCTGTGATTCTTGGCATGGGATCTTTGAATTATTATAATAATAAGAAGAGTAACAATAATAGTAATAATATACAGTACCAATAATAACAATAATGGAGCACAAATGCTCTCTCAGAATCGATCATGTATGTTACTGTGTGTAATTGCCATCAGTTGTCCAAAGCTCAACAAATGCAGCCTTCACTTGTTACCAATGTAGATTCATAGCTCTTTGTCTTTATGAGTTACTTGTCCTTTGAATTAGTGCTGGTGAAATGACATTAAAATTCAGTCCTTAACTGAAATGTCACTCTGTATCTCAGCTGTCTGGAGTCATGTGCTGGTGACTGAGAATCGGTATAGACTGGATATACGTATCTGCCTTATTTGGATACCTGCCATGCTTCACGTGAAATGGGAAGTTCTTTAAGGTTGCATACTTAATAAATAGCATCTTCATACTGCTTGACTTATTTTACGCTATATTCTCATGTAAATATTTGTCATTGGTATGCTAGCAGGATTTATTTGGGCATATTTTGCATAACAGTAAGTTTGTGTAAGTTACAGACATCTTATTTTAATCAATTGGTTCAACTAACGTGTAGAACTATAAGGCCCATACCATAATATTTTTACAGTGTATACAGAGCTGACATTCGACAGATAGATGGCACAATACTAGTGGTGTCATTGCATCAGAAAAGTAGTATCAGACATATCTTGTGGCTTTTTTTCAGCTTTGTGGTATTCTAAGTGGATTATGATATGTATTGAATGCTTCCTTCTTTTCCCATCAATGGGTCAAATGCCCGCCCCCCACCTCCCCATTCAGTCATTGCCTGATGCACAGATTTTAAAATTTGTTTCCCCATACAAATAAACTGTAAAATCAATCACAGAGAAGTTAGCTAACTGAAATATTATACAGCATTGTTATTAGAAAGCATTACTTCTTTCACGGTAGTAAGTAATGGTAAATCAGCATAGTAGTATTCATAGCATATAATTTTGAATTCCAGAATTCTTGCAACGAGCAGTAATTTACAGTCTCCGAAACCTCCTTGTACAGTTACATGGCCCAAAAGTGACCTAAAAGCTGAGTGTAAGCTGATCATCTCGAGCACAGGAGAGCTGGTTTCTGCTTCTGACATTCTTTACTGTAAGCGGCCTGCTGACATCAACGGACACCTGAGATGCCTGAAGGAGATGCTTGTGTGAAGACAAATTAAGCTGTCTGAAGCCAATGCAATGTGCATGGGAAGCCATTTTTCAAAATTTAATGTGACTGTATTGTTTCTGCTGTTTTAACCTTAAAGGAACTTTGCTGATCTAGAAATGTCATTGTTGTACTCTTATGCTTTGGAGCAAGATGTATTCATAATCTCTCCTCTTGAGTCTTGAGCTGAATACATGTGTTATTCATCTGGATGCTGGATTTTAGTTTAAGCTTTAATCCACTACTTGAAACATTAGATGAAAATGTGTGCAACACAATGCCATCCACGGTAAGGCTTGCAAAGAAACACAGGCTCTCTTCACAGCAGAAAAGCTAAATTTGGCAAAAAAGAGATTGCTCCTTAGTAATCTAAATCTAGCAAGTGTGTATATATATATATATATATATATATATATATATATATATATATATATACAATATATATATACACACACACACACATGCACGCACAGGGAGAAGCGTATGTTAAAAAGATTCTTTTCAGGAAAAAAGTATAAGGAATCAAGAAGAATCAGACTCTAGAAAAGAAAACAAAGTTTTAGTTTGTCATGTCATGTATGTCACCAAATATATTTTTGTAATGCAGTCACAAACAGCCTTCAGATTACATATGGGTGTATGCACTTTGATTTGCTTCAATTTGCGCTAGCAGAACAACCTAAAATAGAGTAGAGAGGTATATGAAGAGGATGTGAGATCCTGGTATGAAAAACTTTGCAAGGGTAAGGAAATTTCTGGGCAGCTATTTTGCAACCTCTTGGCTAGTTAATGAGCGAGTGTGGGTGTCAGCCGGAGAAGTGTGAAAAGTTCTGTTTCCTACATTAAGACTTGGAAGGAAATTAAGACAGGAATTATATTTGATCAAGTGGATGATTGCTCTAATCATTTCCAAACGACAGCTTTTAGCTCTCGACCAAGTTGGAAAACAAAACTTACTTTCTGGTAGTGTTGGATGTGTTTTGTTCAGTTCGCACATTCTCTCATACGTTGCCTTTGCCATGGTACATGGTGAAGATCCAACATTAGACTGGTACAAGGACACTTGGTAGCTTTTCAGAAGAGGGGGGTAGTATAGGGATCCTAGATCCACATGAAGAAAAGAAGAAGCCTGAGTGGTAGACTGTTATAGCCCTAGTGTATACTCTGAAGGCTGCTTATGTATGTTGGAAGAGCTAGAGGTATGTACTTCAGGTAAAAATGGGCAGCTTGGCTGTTTCTATAATTTTGAGCAGTGAGACAGTTCTTTTTCAGCTGCAGTCAAAACACGTTGGTCTCGACAGGCTTAAAATGGAATAGTGCCGAACCGATAAGCTGAAGAAGAGTGTGCCTTGTTAAAAAGAAAGTGAGGACAAGGAAGGAGGATAGACTTGTGAGTCAGGTCTGTAGTGAAGAATGGAGAATGGTTCTCACGGTATTCATTAAAGGTGACCTTATTAAGAGGAAGGTTGAGGTAGGCCAGTACTTAGTTGTAAAAAAGATTTGCATATATGGGGGGGGTGGGGGTGCAAACGGGTATATTGTGTGTATTCTTTGGTATGAGTGCAGTGGAGAGGTTGGCGTGTTGGGGAGCAGAGTGGCCAGCCAAAAAAATAAAAATAATCACCTTCATGAATAAATTAAACTACCACTAACCCACATTTATATGAGATATTTCTTGGCCATAATGTTCTTTTTTTTTTTTTTTTCAAATGATAAACAATCAAGTTGGGGTGGCTTGGTGACTCAGTGGGCGGCGCTGTCACCTAACACCTCCAGGGTTGGGGTTCAGACCTCATATACGCAGTTCTGGGCATCTTCTGAATGCTCTCTCTGTGTCACATAGTTTTCCACCTGCAGTTAGGTGAATTGGTGTCTCTGCATTGCCTGTAGAGTATGACTGTGGCTGCCCGGTGATGGACTGGCATCCTGTCCAGCCTGTACTCCAGCCCTGTGCCCAGTGCTGCCTGGGACAGGCTCCAGACCTTGCAACCCCGACCAGCACAAGAGAATGGATAAACAACCAAAAGCTATATATATTCAGATAGCAATCATCTGATAATAACGCTTATGCTGAATTTATTCTTTTAAGTTTCTGACCAATCAACAATGAATGCATCTCTCTCTGCTATGTTCTTTACTGACATAGTAGATCTCAGCCTAATTCTTTTTGTATGGCTGCATATAATGTCAAGTAATTGTGAGGTGTGCGGAACAGGTTAATGAGAAAAGGAAAGGACTTCCAGGAAAGGGTCACGGTTATGCAGTATCCATATTAAGGCTCATTAGGTGGCCGATTGAGCCTGCAGAATGTGATAAATCCCGAGGAATGAAACAAGAGGAGACAGAAGCTGGATGTGCACTATGCAGCAGTCTCTGGGCGTTGCTGCAGCCAGTGCTGTCCCTGCTTAACACCAATAAATTATATCTTGTTGAAGTACCGCACTTGAGTAACGTCATCATGTTTTACTTTATTTACTTATTGCCCCCATGGGGAAAATGGGTTATTACCAGGCATGGAAGCAACAGATAACGAGTGATCAAAGTGAGACGACTGGGCTCTGGAACTTAATTAGCTCTATGGAAGCTGTCACTAAATTATAAGTCTTTAATACTGATTATGACACATCTAGCTACTTGATTAGCAACTCGATGTTAATCTTGATTTGTGTTGCTCTCTAGTGTAGGTCACCCACCCGTCTGTCCATTTTCCACGAAGCACTTATGCAATGAGGGGTCAAGCCGGGAGCCCGTGCCAGGAATCACTGGGCAGCGTGTACCCGGGCAAGGATGCCAGATCATTCTAGGGCACGGGCGCAGCGGGCAATTCGAACACACCAGTTCACCTAAACTGCCTATCTTTGGACTGTGGGAGGCAACCCACACAAGCACATGCAGAACAAAGCATGGCACCAAGGAAAGAATCAAACACCTAACTACGGAGGGGTTAGGCCTCAGTGCTAACCACTTAGCCACCATGCTACATTCTAGTACTGCTGAAATTTAAATTTAATATAAATGATACGTGCAACAATCGATTGTGGTAACAGTGTAAATGCGTACTTATTTTACGTGCATTTGCACTGATATGAAAACAAAATGTAATGGATTTTAACCCTTTCAGGCTCAAATTAAGTTTTAGTAACAGGAAAAATCTGATATTTGGGGAAAATTATCATGAGTAAAAAAAACTCATAAAATATGTATGTGGGGTAATAAGGTAGTTAGTTTTTAACTGTTGCAAATCAGCAACACCTGCCTTGAGAGGGTTAATCTTTATATGCCAACTCAACTTCATCTGCGGTATACAGGTTAAAATGCAAGGTATTTTCTTGTCATAGCAGCGCAAATGCACATAAAATAAGTACGTATTTGAGCTTTTACATACAATCGATTGTCGCGCATATTGTTTTTAAAGGTGAATGCCTGATGTGTGTGTGTGGATTAGGTTAAAAAACCTGTTTTTTGACGTTGTGGGGACCATTTTTCAGGTTCCCACAAAGATCTGTGAAAAAACTATATTGTTAAAGTCTCATATATTGTTTGGTTACATATGGTTAAGGTTAGGGCTGGGTAGGGGTTAAGGTTGTCATGTTACGATTAGAATTTTCACCATAGAAATGAATGGAGAATCCCCATAAAGATAATTATAAACATGCGTGTGTGTGTGTGTGTGTGTGTGCAAAAGCCAAAGGAAAACATATTTTAAACTTTTTATTCTTGGAGTAAGAATATATTTCAAATTCCAGTTTTCTCTAACTACTTATTGATATCTGTTGGATGACTATAAGAACACAGCTTTGGTTCCCAGATCTCTCCTCTGAGGCACCCCAGCCATTCCAGATTTCACCTCCACCTCACTTAAAGAGTGAACTTAATTAGTAAATTAACTTCATGATGTGCTGGTTATGCAAACAAGGTGTGCCAGTGAGCGAGTTAAACAAATACATACACATATTGAATGGTTACTGCAAATAGTGAGGTTCATTTAGGCTTTGAAATGGCTAACATGCTTCTACAGACATATAATCATAGATTACACCAGCATAAACATAATTTCAACATAATGTCCTTTTGCTGCCTAAGACTTTTGCATAGTACTGTATATGTACATATAGATAGTTTTTAGTATTTAAATAGTAATAATAATTTAAGCTTTTAACACAAATACAGACACTGTATGTGGTATGTGCCGTATTAGTGAGCCCACCTTACAGTGCTTCTAACAGTTTATGTTTACAGCTAGTCATCCAGTTTGTGTTTACAGTGGTCATTCATTCTGCGAAAACAATAGGTGGTAAATCAGGAAGTGAGAGGGAACAGAGTGTTCTTGCTCTTGTTAGCAGCACATCGTGCTTCTCCACAGAAGAACAAAGAATGCTGATCAATCTGCATCTTACTAGTGTATACATTCGCTCATTTGCCTGAGATGGCAACATGGTTCACGAGGTGAAACGTAAGGCTGTACAATTAATATTAAACGCCTGACCGAGTGCCCGGTTCCAAACAGCTAGTCAGGTATTAGCGTCTAACCCCCTGCCATGGGAGCTCGTCATTTCTTGTTATCTCGTTAAGGCCTCTAGTCCTGCTGCATATCTGATGGTTCTCACGCTCATTTTAACTGACAAGCCTCAGTACTGAGAGGGCAGGCTGAGTAAATTCAATTACGGACACAATTAAGGTTATTAAGTGCTCAGGTGCTCAGATTGATCACAAAAAACGACAGCTACCATTGCCCCCAGGATCAAAATGGGACACTAATACAGCATTATTTATTCATTTTTTAGGCAATACTCAGCCTCTCAATAATGTATCTTGTTGCCCAATATTTAATTCATTAGAACAACAGCTACAAAAGACAATTCTCCCACCTTTTAATGCATGTACTGTAGTCTTAATTGTATCTATTTATTTTTCAGTTTATTTTAAATAAGAATTAGGATTAGCGTGGCTTGAGAACATGAATTCTTTTTTTTTTTTTTTTGGTCTTATTTTTGTTGCTTTTTTATGCTTTACTGCTGCAGGCAAGCTGGTCAAAGCTGTTAATTAATAACAATAAGGAATAGAACAGTAATATTTGATTATATTCAGTCTGGTCAAACTAACTATTATACAGTACATTTGATTCTGTGGTGCTAAAAGTTTCACTGGGTGTTGTGTAGATCAAAAAGACTCAGGAAAATCTTTTTTTTTTTTTTTTTTTTAATAGTAATTCCAAGTTTTATTTGTATTGATTGACTAGAATCTAAAAACAATGCATAGTGCCCTTGCATTTTATATGCTCCTAAAAGTGAAATCTTTACAGCAAATGAAACGTGAAATCCGATTACGGCTGGGGTTGAAAATAAAATCAACCCTTCTGCACCAGCAACCACTGGAACATAAAGCCTCTTTATTTTGTTGTTGGGTTTTTTTGTGCAGCTATTCTTCCACCAAGCTGTGTATAATATTATCTGGTTAGAGTGTCATTGCATTGAGAATCTAACTATTTCTGGTTAGAATTCATGCATTTTAAGTGTAGAACCTGAAGGCTGATGGATGTGGAACAAGAACCACTATCACTATTCTTCCTGCTACAGAAACAAAGCTCAGTGTGATACAGAAGAAAGTTTATTTTTCAAGAAGCAATTTTTGATAAATAGTATGTTTTTGATATACACCAAATATGAAAATCAGCAAAAATATTCTCCTGAAAGCATGGAATTTTGTTTTCTCTACACATTCATGGATACTGCCAGCTGAACATGATAAATGATTTACCTGCTTGTCTAGCTTGTTGAGTTTCAGCGGAATATTTTGCCATCATTCCGCTGCATTTGATAACGAATTACCGTAAATTACCTGTAAATGAAACACAAGATGAAATTACAGTGCTATTAGTCATGGTTCTCACGGTGTGAAAACTCTGCCATTGTGCGTTCATCGAGCGATTTTTCTGAAGAAGATGGGGGTCTCGGGGGCTGAGCCTTTCGCTTATTATCTCACTCTCACTGTGAATGCGAAGCTTTGCCCGGAGAAGTCGCGAGGAAGGTCCCAAACCACGCAGCGTACGTCCTTTGTTGCTCATCTGATTTCGCAATGCCCAGAAGCCCACAGAAGAAGCTCTGTCCAGCCTGCATGTTGTTTTCAACGTCACTTCACCAGTGAGAGGAGTAAAGCATCAACACAGCTAGCATTGGCATCAACACGCCCAGTGATGCCAACTGAGGCTAATAGCCCTTTAGCTTATTTTTTCTTTTACGTTTGACCAAACTCTGCCTGTCTGTTCGAATGTGTGACCTTTGTTCACTAGTCCTTCGTGGTCCACTAAAGGTAAAGGCCCTGTATTTTTGTTAAGAAGGATGGGAGGAGGGTGGCAGTGTGGGAGGGATGCAGTTAGAGGCAGAGAGTTTGGCGTAAATGTAGCCATGGTAACTGTCTTAGCAAAGATTTACATAGGGGAAAGTGAGAGGGAACTATGAAGATCACAGTGAGGTAGAAATATACGAGAACATTATTTATTTAGCCAGTGTTCATCGGCAATTTGTCACCAGACAGATCAATCTATTTGTTATTTATGTAATGCCGTATGGAACAGACAGGCTGTCTCACTGAGTATTCACTTAGAGAAATTGAGGCTGTGTAACACTATCATTTTTTAACTGTATATAGCAACCACCACTTGTAAGTACAACATACATCACGTCGGGTTTCCTTGTGTTAAGATCAGTGATGCGGCCAGAAGGATCCCACATACAGACCACAAGATCTCATTATGTGGGTTTTATCTTTTTAAGAACTGTTTGGCTATTTTTGCTTCTCCACTAATGTTTTTTGGCCCCATTTGAGGGTGAACGTTGTGAAGAAGCAGGTGCCCATTTACAAACTGCCTCACATGTGCTGGAGGCTGGCACATCTGAGGCAAATTGCCCCCCC
>JAODJU010008585.1:0-24071 GCA_026776725.1 Gnathonemus echidnorhynchus
GTGCATGCTCCTTACACACTGTAATCAGTGCATGCTCCTTACACACTGTAATCAGTGCATGCTCCTTACCTCTCTCTTAAAAGACTAGCGTTAAAATATCTTTTTATTTTTTATTTAGTTAAAATGCTAATATAACAACTTTTTCTTTGCTTGTTAGTGTTTAGCTTTTACAAGTTTGGGATCTGTTATATGTTTTTTTTGCCAGCTAACTGCAGCTTGTGTGTGTACAGTCAAAAACAAGTGATAATGTTTGATCTGAGAAGAAATCACAGTGGGGTCTGTGTGTGTCTGTATGTGTGTGTCTCTGTTTGACATTACATAGTTACTTAGTTATACCATCTGTCTATCTGTCTGTTACGGTTCTTACTGTTATGTCAGAAAATTTTAATCATTGTGTAAATGAGAAATACATAGAATATAAAGAGATAGACATAAGACATATGAAGAGAATAACTTATATAAATGACATTTTAAGACATGGACATTAAGACAAACACAGAGAAATACTGTGGGGAACTAACTAGTGGGGATAGATTCCATGCAATAAATGTTCAATAAATGAATAAGTGTAGTTATGAATGTATGAATATACATTTAAAGTTGATCCATCAAGTAATTATTGAAGTTGTAGAGCTTGAGGGGGGGGGTGGAAATGTATTGGGTCTGGGAAATGTATTGATATGCCCATCTGAAGCTCAGTTTTGAACTAACATAATTCTTCTTGTCACATGTGGTTTGTTTTATATAATATTTATATGGTTTGTTGTGTATAATAATATCTCACCAAATATATATTTGTATTTGTATTTCATAACCATAAGAAGCATTTAAGAATGTATTTTTCTTATAACTCACAGCACAGTTTCTGAAAAACCCTAAATGTTTTTATCTGACTCAATTAATGTGAAGTGACAGTGGATTCAGTCAGCTCACACATTTCACGAGGCAGTAAGTACAGTATTTAAAGCAAAACAGAAACTGCGGTTTACATGTATGAATCTTCCCCCTGCGTGGTGCTCCACAGTGGAAGAATATAAACATCATGTAAATGAAAATAGTTTGGATGAATTTTTGAATAAAGCTGACAATTTCTTTCACACTTAACTTGGAAAGATACATAACATTTGCCATTTAACTCTGTTGTTTTTGCTTCCACAGTCTCAGGTTCTGGTATTGCAGGTGCACATACTGCACAGCCAGTCTGCTGTATAAACCTGGCAATCTGGCTGATCACTGTTTCATTTACCAAACATAACATACTGCACATTTTTTCTTGCATTGAATTTTATGTTTAAATAGCTGCGTTTACTGAGTTCATATTCATATTTTGATATTTATTGTCTCTTCAGAAAAAACAAAAAATTTTGAAATATATTATTTTTACTATGTATTTTTAAAAATAAAATGTAGCAATTATTTCACCAGGAAGTCCTGTCTCGTGTCCTATAGACATCTTCAGTATTATAGTAATTGAGCTCATGCATCTTGTAGCTGGTTGTCCTTCTCATCTTTTGCCATCAACACATTGTATAAATGTCCCTGATTAATATTTTAATTTATTTCCATGTTTGTCAAGCCACTTAAAAGAACGTGTAGTTCTGTATCGATAGCCAGATGTGATGTTCATCTCTGTGTGTATTAATGCGATTTGGGATAACAGTGATTCAGGTCATGGACCATGGAACATCTGAACGGGGGGGGGGGGGGGGGGGGGGGGGGGGGGGGGGGGGGGGGGGGGGGGGGGGGGGGGTTATGGAGGGCATAAAGTTATGGAATACTGTCTATGCCTTTTCTCTAAATTGGCAAAACCTGCTCACTTCACGATATAATTTTGTGTCTCATGATGCATGTTGACATTTGGCTAATGCTGCCAATGGTGTAACATTAAATATACAGTCTAATAAAACGTAAAATTGCAAAACTGGAGAGTGAGCAATGCTATTTGCCTTGCCTAAAAATCATGGATAGTTTTAAGGATTTTATCTTTTCTTTAATTATTAATTTATTTTTTGTTTGCCGCTGCATCCCTCATGATGCCCTAAAAGGTTCCTGCCTCACCCCCCTCCCCCCATTCTATAGCCCATGATTCAGGTAGCCCATGATTGATGATTGAGGTAGCCCATGATTCAGGTAGCCCATGATTCAGGTAGCCCAAATGAGAGGGTAGATTGCCTGAAGAGGCCCTTTCTACCTCTTAATGCTAAGGGATGAAATTAGAACATTAAAAAAATCCTAAACACGACCCTGGTACCTGAATATGCCCCCAACATGTGTTTTTCAAGTCTGGCATTGTCTGGAACATTCTCTAAATGTCACTATGTGTGCTATTGCAGTCAATTACTCTGACCCTGTCCTGGATAAATGCTCATGAAAGATGAATGGATGGACATGGTAATCAGTGTGCACAGCAATCATTGTTGGGTAATGAAAACTGAAAGCAGCGCAAACAAAAGTGTATGGAGAAAAATCACTTCATAATTTATTAAAATGAAAGATTAATTTTTGGATAAATTACAATAAAATCGACTTATTGCCTTTAATAAAATAAAAATGGTTTGAAGATGGAAGTTGTTATAGTTTTATGGTTTTTAAATTAAGTACTTTCATGGAAAGCTGTAACAGTGATATTAAAAACCAGTGACATTTGGTGTATAAAGTGGTCCAGTGTTTAAAGGAGCCTATAAAAGCTAGAACATGCACACCAGCGCCACCTATCCAAGTATGCGCTGAGTTATGCCTCAGAGTCATTGTTATTCTGTTAATGTGTAGAGTCCTTTCCAATCCAAATAGACTTAATTGTAGACTTGAAACTATTTCTTAAGCATGACACATTTTAAAAAATTCAACGTGGTAAAAGTCGGACAAAAACAGTCTGGAAACCTGAATCTTCTGAACCGTCCTGAACTTGTCCAAGCTGGGAGAGGCTGTACCGCGAGAGTAGGGCCCCTCCGCCAGCTGCAGGGCTTGTCCTCCTCGTACAGGAGACGTGAACACCAGCATAGCCAGCAGGTAGAAATGTGACAGGCGTGTACTCAAAGGTTTACAGATAAGAGCTCCAGCAGTTCCAGCATGGCATGACTAGCCTACAGTCACGGCTCCTCCAGTTCAGTCTGCTGTTAAATTTGTACAGGCATCACTTCCGTTTTAAGAAGACCTGCATCTTTGTCTGGAGAGTACTACTTCCTGTTTGTAGGTGCATGCTAATGAGTTCAGCCATCCCATTCATGCAGGAACATTAATTCTTAAGTCTCCTGAAGTAGAGGTTCTAAATTACAGGTCTAAAGTGATCATGTTTTCTAGTTCTGGTTATGATGCTTATAGCAGTGTTCACCATAGAGTAGAAAAGATGCAATTCAGACTCCCTGAAAGGGAGGCTTTGCGGTAATCTATACTGCTGTGGTAGTGACGAGGAGAACAAGAGATCAGCTTAGTTTTTAAGCATTTCTGTGTTGTAGGGCACAGAATTAGCAAGCACAAGTACTGAAGCACAGATCTGAGTCAAAAAGCGAGATCAGATTTCTTAGTTGGATCAACAGCGTTGGAATTGAAACATGATATCACCTCTTGCGGTTTGTGCATCTAACTGGCATTTTTGGGTCTTTTCTGTTCTTTTGAAAACTAATATGTATAGTTTTATTAAATTATGATTCTATAATGATCTTTTCCTTCCACCTCATTATGGTTTGAGTGTTTTAATATATGTTTATATATTCTCTGCATACAGATTTGTTTTGAGGATAATTCTTATTCCAGTCATAACTGTTTAAGCATGATGATTTTTGGTCACACATGCTAAATTCCATCACATGTTGTGCTCCAGTGCCAGGCGGGAAGATTCAGGCCTGAATCCCAAAATGTGAAAGATTCCATTTTGAGGAATGAGCTCCAATAAGCAACAGAAACCTTTGTTGGTTGGTCTAATGGACGTAGTGCTGGAGAAAGTCCAATGAAGGGGAGAGTTGATGGATTAGGCCTCATGTTGGCTTATTTCAGTCTCCAGGATAAAAACTCTCAGCTGTAATCCAAGACGTAGAGATTGAGTATCAGCCGAATGGGTTTGATGCCCTTCGAGCTGCGATGGCTTGATGTTTTTAGCTTTAGCTTTTAGCATCTGATGCATGCGTTTGGGTTCAGTTTCCCTTGCTTTAAATGTAGCGCTCCTTATGTAAGGCTTTGTGCACATAAGGGCGTGTTTGCGGTATACATGTTTGCATTTGTCAGCTGCCATTAGCCAGCCGTCAGCAGTGTGTACATGAATCCGATGATGGCGTTAAGCGGCTTCTGTATGTGTCTGAAATCAGCACAGTCATAAAATTGGCAAACCCAGTCACCCCTCTCCCCCCTCCCAACATTACCTAATTTTCCCGTTCCCTCTTATATGTCAAATGACACTGGCTGCCCCTCCCCCTCTCTCTCATTCACTCCCTTTCTCCATCCCTCCCTCGCTCTCGCACGCTCTCTCTCTTTCCCTCTCTCACTGTCGCAGTCAAAGAAAAGCGTCTCCCTCCCTCTTTCGCTCGCTCTCTCTCTCTTCCTCTCTCGCTCTGTCTTAAGCATGAAGGGCCTGGGAGTGCTAGGCCCTCTCTCTCTCTCGCTCCGTCTCTCTCTCCTCCTCTCCTCCCCTCTCGCGGCTCTCCCTGGCTGTTCTCTCGCTGGAAGACGAGGAGGAGGAGGAGGAGGGGGGGGAAATGGCGATGGGGGGATGCGGAGAGGGGGATCTATCTCTCCCTCTCTCCCTCTCTTCTTCCTGGCCATCCCTAGGCCCCAAAAACAGGAGCGTTTGGTTCATTTACAGGTAGTGGCTTTTTTTTTTTCCATGCCGGCTGTGGAGGGAGGGAGAGGGTGATGGAGAGACGGAGAGATGGAGGGCGAGAGGCTGATGCATGTGCGAGGACATGGCTGGATGGAGGAGTACATGTGAGCATGGGGTAGGCCGACGGGCAGCGGTGCGAATCCGTGTGTTTTCCGTGTGCGTGTGCGAGCGTGTGTTCAGCTTGGGGAGGCACAGGGGCGCCAGCCGGATGCAGGGGCTTGTCTCCATGACTCCCTTTCCGTATATTTACTGTGCGAATCTGCTGGGCAGCTTCCCCCGGAATGCCTCTCCCTCCCAACATGTCAGCATGCGGCGTGTGTCTCAGACTGATAGATTCTCCGGGGGGGGAATCCGAAATTGATGATATTCTGATTGGCAGATTGCTGGGCTCATAACTGTGTGTGTGTGCGTGTTTGTGTGGACGGGGCTTCGTGGTTTGGGGAACTACTGCTGAAATAGAGAGATATAGAGGGGAAAAGAGGCGGGAGACGGCATTCTTAAACAGGTATCGATGCTGTTGCTTTGCTTGGTTGGGGGGCGGGCGGGGGGGGCGTGCGTATGTGTCTGCGTGTGTGTTTACAGGATGTGCTCTGTGGAGACACGCAGCTGCTTCCTCTGTATATAAGCCGAACACAGAGCGGAATGCATGAGCAGAGCAGCCTTCGCGCTGCAGTTTGGTAGTGGGCTGGTAGGACAGTATGTACAGACGGACAGGAAAAAATGGCAGAGTGAGGCAGGTAGCATAGATGCAGGGGTACATGCCTCCAGGAGAACGGCGCTGAGGGCAAGGAGGCAGGAATAAGGAAGGATCAAGGGAGGAGAAAACGATATGGCTCCGTGTTCAGCATTGCATGCTTTACACAGCTTTCAAGGATGGACAGACAAACAGAGACACAGGCAGTATGGATGGACTGGGAGCTTAATCCAGTGTAATAGCAGAGGGGTCCCCTGGAATATCCCCGTGCATCTTTAAAACTTTCCAGTTGCGGGACAAGTGTCTCAGGTTCTTAGGAGAGCACAAGAAATGCAGAGAGACGGAAGGGGAGAACGCGAGACAGATGGTGAGGGGCACTTAATGTGCCAGAGTATGGCGAGATTAGCAGCGTGTTTGGACAGTAAGTTACAGTAGCTGAACATTGTAAGCAGCTGGCTTCCGAGCAGGCCAATAGTGTGACTGATACAGCTGATGGTGTTACTGCCTCAGCCGACTGTGACTGCTACAGCTGCCGGTGTCACAGCTACAGCCGACAGTGTGACTGCTACAGCTGCCGGTGTCACAGCTACAGCCGACAGTGTGACTGCTATAGCTGCCGGTGTCTTAGCTACAACTGACAGTGTGACTGCAACAGATGCTGGGGTGACTGTTACAGCTGATGGTGTAACTGCAACAGCTGCTGGTATGACTGCTACAGCTGGCAGTGTGACTGCCACAGTTGACTGTGTTACTGCAACAGCTGCTGGTGTAACTGCAACAACTGCTGCTGTGACTGCTACAGCTGGCAGTGTGACTGCCACAGTTGACCGTGTTACTGCAACAGCTGCTGGTGTAACTGCTACAACTGCTGCTGTGACTGCTACAGCCGCCGGTGCGACTGCTACAGCCAACACTGTGACTGTAACTGCCAATGGCTGATTGGCATGCTGACTCTCTGATTGACACATCGGCAAGATGAAAGACGAAGTGACTAAGTGCCTGGTTTGGGAAAGGATAACACCAGAACAAGGAGATAGCAGGAGGAGACAGGGACAAAGCCCCAAGAGGACACCTCTCTTCACCTGTGAGGTCCACGTTATGGAATATAGCTCCTTAGGAGGTTCTGTGCTGAACTGCGCCAGCCATCAGTGAGCTTGGACCAGTGTCCACCTCTTCAGCATTTGTGTTCCTCACTTCCCAGTCTTCTCCAGATCTTCTTTCAGACCCTGTACATGAGGCTCTGAGACTTTGGGCCCCTTGTATCCCAGGGCCGTTACTGCTCCAAACCTATTATAAACCCATCCTTATCTACTGTAGGCCTGGATTCAGTGCGGCCATTGTGATTGGTCAGCGATCACTGCTGGCATTTCCTGCACAGGTGGTGATGTCACTAGGGAAGGGGGAGAGTGCCGGGCATGTGAGTCGCGTGGCTCTCCCCATACCCCCGACGGTGGGGGGAACCCGAAGGCGTGGCCGCCATCTGCCCGCTAAACTTGCTCGCCGATTCAGCCTTTAAACATTTATCTCCCCCGCGAGGAATGGCATGAAGCAGCCCTATGCCTGCCGGCTGCAGTGCAGTCAGCCAGCCTTTAGAGGACCTCCACCAATGTGCAAGACAGAAGCGAGGTTACCCTCCAACATGCATGCCTCATCTCTCTTTACGGTTCTCAACCCGGTGGTCAGTGACAGGGTGTCACTTGGTCCTACGGTGACATACTCGCAGTACTGACTACCCCTTCCTATACCACTCTCTCCCAGTGACTACATCATCAAAGAGAAGACCGTGCTCCTGCAGAAGAAGGACAACGAGGGCTTTGGCTTTGTGCTGCGGGGGGCCAAAGGTCAGCTGTCCCTCTCACACCATCCCGCCCCCCTGCCTTCCCCCCATACTGTCCATTTCTCCTCGCCGCCTTTGGCTTCACCTTCTCTCTCATCTTCCTCAAGGCATGCTGCGATTGCCACAGCGCATACCAATCCACCATTATCACATGGATATATATTCATAAATGCGCCTCATCACTCTTCCGGCGGGCCCCTTCTCTTCTAATTATCTGCGCTTCTCCCCTCTCTCATTGCACCCTCTCTCTCTCTAGCTCAGACTCCAATCGAGGAGTTTACTCCAACCCCAGCCTTCCCGGCGCTGCAGTACCTGGAGTCGGTTGATGAGGGGGGCGTAGCCTGGAGAGCTGGCCTGCGAATGGGAGACTTCCTTATTGAGGTGTGTGCCCAAGGCCTGGTGTATCGGACACGCCACGGCCGATATGGCTGACTCAAAGTAGCATGGCTTTGCAGGCCTCTGGTAAACAATGCAAATACACCGGCTGTTCATCCGCTAGCGTGATTCATTCACGGAGCTTTTCTTGACTGCCAATTTTTCTTGACCCTGACGTCAACCCAAGGTGAACGGCCACAATGTGGTGAAGGTGGGGCACCGGCAGGTGGTCAACATGATCCGCCAAGGAGGCAACAGCCTCATGGTCAAAGTCGTCATGGTAACGCGCAACCCAGAGATGGAGGAGGCGTCCAGGAAAAAAGGTAAATGGCTGCCAAGGAACGATGGACATGTGGTTAAATTAGGAGTACGCTTTGTAGTCTTTCGAGGCTGAAATTGTATCAGCGATAGAATTAGTAATTATCAAGTAGCAATCATCATTAACTTTAGAACTGAAAGGAGATATTTCGTTATAGTTTGGTGATACTTTTGTTATCAAAAATATAGATTATTATACATATTGTACACTTGCAGAATGGTTTTATATCAAACATTTTGCATTGTATTGTTATACATCTACAACAATTATCTGTGTTATAATTATGCATGTGAAACATCTGATTTGCCACCCCCATCTCCCGCTTGGTTCTTTATTCCTCTTTCTTGGCAGTTCCCCAGCAGAGTAAGAGACTGACTCCACCTGCAATTGCATTGCGCTCCAAATCCATGACCTCAGAGCTGGAGGAAATGGGTAAGGCACAATGAGGGGGAGGGACGAGACTGAAAAATAACCCAGCAAGCCAGTGACAAAGGGGGGACGGGTAGGGAGCATCCACAAATGTCATTAGCTAAATGAAAAAGTAAGAGGCTGAAAAGCAGTGAAAGAAGTAGGGTGATAAGATGGATTGGTGAGCCCTTAGTAGGATAGTGGAAGAGAAACGTGGATTGGCCATAAGGTACACAGAAAGTATAAGGGAGTGGTCAATAATGTTGGCCATGTAATGAGCAGGGATCATCTTGAAATTCACATACTTCTGTGAAAAAGTTAAAGGGGATGTTTCAGAAATATTAACCAACAAGGAAATCAAAAGTGAACTGCAGTTTTCAGTGGATTTCACTGTTCTTGCAGAAATTCCACACAGTCCCTTCCAGCACCCCTACTGCAGGTAACCCTAAAATTGCAACACCTGACTGACCCTGAAACCTCCCCAGCCCAACCAATCCCCTCCTTCATCCCTCTCTACCCACCAACCCACAACCCAAATGTCATTCCAAAGGACCCCCAATGTTCCCCACTAATATCCTGTATCTAACTGACAGTACGTTGTCCTAGTAGCAGAATAGGGTGCAGAAAATCAGTAGGACTAGAGGTGCAACACGCTGGCAGTGGGTGGCACTGTAGCACATCTCTCAGGGGGGCAATTAGCTATGATTATGGAAAGTATGTCACTTCAGATAATCACAGAAGAAAAGCGGTGGTCTTGCAGGAACTCAGCTACAGGTACCGTTTACAGGAGCTTGGAGTCTTGGAGACTTGACCCAGCAAGGTCTCTCAAAGACAAAGTTGTGTTTACAGTCAGCTATGTTTCTTCTTTGTAACATCCTGTGTTATTTCTGGTTGATTCTCCTTTAAGGGCCGTTTAAAGTGTTTCCCATTAACCATGGTATTGATTGTTTTGTCTTATATGTCTCAGAACTTCACTTTCACGTTTCTCCATTCCGGATACTGGATTTAAAGATTGAGGAGTATCATTCCAGTGCTCGGCCCCTTTAAGAGGCAGTTGCCAGATATTTTGCTCCAGCAACCTTGGAGCATCATGGGGGATGAAGATGAATCTCCTGCAGTGGAATCAGCTGTGCAGAATCCACAATTGCACTCTGACGAATGATACCTCTTTTCTTGAGTCTCTCAATCGGTCCACTGCAGGAAAGTGAGGTTTTGAGTCTGTTTGTGGATGTATTTCAGTACATTATTGACATTCAACCAAACATGTTTATCACACCACAGACTTTGGTTAAGCACATATATTAACTTTTACTACATGTTTTGCAGATCACTTAATAAAGAATGAGGATTTTCATTCTGAAACTGCTAGGCTGAACCTCTGCAGTATATGGTGCATTACCCATGCATAGGAGAATCTTCCAGAATCCATAAGTGCCCCATTTCACTGCACTCCTGTCCAGCACGCCCTGCCTCAGATGCAGGCTGGCCTCCCCATTAAACATACTATTAAATGTCACGTGTTAACACTATGGCCCAAGGCGGTGTTTAGGCAGCGTAGCAGTTAAGCCCTTGACCCACAATGCTAATGAGGTAATGAGGCAGCCTCTACCAAAAGCCACCCCCCACCCCCCCCAACTCCAGATATCGGCGTATTAGAATGCCATCACGCCATCCACTCTCGACACGTGTAACACACACCAGACCTGCCTGCAGGTCGCAGTGACCGGGACAAAAACAGAAGCAAAAAAAAATTAAAAATCACATGAACCCCACTATCCCCATGGGCAAAAACAAACTATGTCTGACTCAAAACCCATCTTTTCTATTTCTGTTCCTGCTGCATGGACATCTAATAGTGGAGAAAGGTGAGAGAGATACACCTGTTTCGCGATAGATTACACCTCATCTGAACGGAAAGCATGTAGCCATCCGCTCTCACGTGTACAAGTTAGCTCTGCTAACTCGATAATCTGAATGTTTACACTAATCGGAAATACGGGGGGTGCTCGTAGCAATACTTCAATTAAATCCTTCTCCATTTTGGATGTTGCAGCTGCCTCTCCTTGGAAGAAAAAAGCAGGTGACGATGGCTACTCCCTCCATTATCTATTCATGTGTTCTGTTCGTAGATCCCTTGTGTTTGTGTGTGCATGTCCACAGTGATAATATACTGTCCTTGTTTGACTTATAAAACGCAAAGTTTCTGTCATTTCAGAATTCGAGGCTTCGCAGGTTTCAGAGAAGAAGAGGACGGTCTATCAGATGGCACTAAGTAAGAGTACAGACGAATTTACTGCTCGAGTGCTTGCCAGGCCCTGTATTGGACAGGAAGATGCGTGGACGGACTCTGTACTTCCTTCCCTCACAGATAAGCTAGATGAGATCCTGGCGGCTGCCCAGCAGACTATCAGCACTTCTGAAGGACAAGGGCCACGGCCTCATGGTGGAAAGCGAGACAAGAACAGAGGCATCTACTCCAATGAAGTACAGCGCACATTTTACTCTAATCCTGTGTGGTTCGTTTAGGGCAGGGATTCTCAAAGTCCAGACTGCAGTCTGGATGAGGACCGAACCGCAAATTAATCTGGATCCAATACACCTTAAGAATCAATATGGCTAACGTAAAAAGGCTTAACATGGTTTCAAAAGTACAATGTAGAATCACCAAACTTCGTACAAACATAATTCGTCAAACCCCTCCCCCCCATGACAGACAGTCAAAACAATCAATGAGCATGAAAAAGTACCCATTGTTGTTATATATTGATGTCCATATGGAAGATTATTGTTTATTCCTTAAAGTTGAAATGCTGTCTTGTTATTGAAAATCAATCTGGACCTCTGAACTAAAAGCTGATGTGGACCTTTTATCAAAAACTTTGAGAACTCCTGGTTTAGAATTTAGGCTCCTGCGTACAGTTTCTGGCATCTTCCTAACACTCCTTTGGCTGCATGCAACTAATGGGTCTGTTTTCGCTATGCTACAAATTGGAGTGTCACACCATTGTGAGTCTGTGCCAGGCAGCATGACAGTCCCCACAGAGAAAGCCAACTCTGAGAGTGGTGGACAAACAAGTTCCCCTGCAATACTTGTTCTCCAAACATGGTTCGGCTGGTACTCTGCAAAGTTTACTATGAGACCTTCTAACTCCTTGCAAGTCAATAGAAGAGCAGGCGAGATGAATTAAATATAGAGGCAGCACCTGACTCATGTAAAGTCAACTTGCGTAAATCCAAACTTACACCTAAAATATCCGAGAGATTAAGGAAGCGCTAATGCAAAAAGGCTTTATCTTTATCTTTTCATTTATTTAATGTGTTCTTTATTATGTATTAGTAGTAAATTTCTTGATTATGTGTTTTTTGCTATACGGTGTCTTGAATGGAATGGGGGGCATAAAGTTTACGGAGCTGATTACTTACATTTGACAAGAACTGCCTGTACTTGCATGAGGATGCGAATGTCAAGCCTGTTGATGTTTCCTCTTTAGGTAATTTATGTTAGTATTCCCACTGACTGTGTTTATTTTTTTCCCTGTCTGTTGCTTCTTTTCAGCAGGCAAATTACGACCAATCAGGAGTCGGCATGATGTCATCGGGATCAGGGTTTGGCTATGACCGAGCACAATTAATGTCAGGCCATGCTCCACAGCACGGTATGATGCTGCGACAGAAATCCATCGGTGAGGTTGTCTGTTTATCTGTCTGTCCGTCCTTGGTCCGTACTTCACTGTACTGTTCTGCGTGACTGTGCTATACGATACGTAAGGCTCCAGTCTGCTTTGTCTGTACCGTTCTGTGCTCTGTGTCTCTACTGTACAGCCGTGTACAGTAAAGGTCAGTACTGTCTGGGACAGTACTGGGCTGGACTGTACTCATCTGTATGTCTGTCTGTTGCGACAGATATACAGACGCCAGAGCAAACTCACTGAAGCTGTGGTGCAGACAAACCCTCGTAGGCATAGCAAGGGCACGAAGGAACATGCAGCTCTCTTGAGTGCAATTTAACAAAGAACGAACCAAGACCAAAAGACATGGACAGACAGATACCAGCGTAGTCCCAGTGGTAGAATGCAAAATGAGTGATGAGTTTGGTTTGACATCATTGGCGCCCTGTAAGTCTTCATGGTCCAGCTGGCTGCTAGCTCCTCCTTTTTCGAGATGTTTCTCAGAGTCCTATCTAGTCGTTATACTTCGCTGTCGAGTATGTGCATTCTTACTCTCTGAACTTGGCTTTGCTCCAGGTGTTACAGAGGAGGAGAAGCAGTACCTTCACCCTCCGGCTATGAAGTTCTCACGCAGCCTATCGGTTCCTGGCTCTGATGACATCCCTCCGCCCCCCACCACTGCCCCACCTGACCCTCCTTTCTCTGCAGGGCCCTCCTTGGGCTGGAGAGGGAAACAGCTGCAGAAACAGCCCTCAGTTTCGGTGTCCCAGGCTTCCACGTCGTCGCAATACCAGCTCTACTCGCAGGCAGTCCACTATTCGCAGACAGGCCGTGGAGGGCCAGGTGGCGGCAGCGGGGGTGTGGACCATGCAGCCGCTTTCTCCCACCCTTCGTCACACCCCTCCCACCCCCAGCCGAGTCGGCCCACTCGCAAAGGCAGCATGTACGTCGGAGAATCTGTAGGAGCCGCAGCAGGGAGGGCGGCAGTTTTGAGGAGGGGCTACAGCAACGCCGTCCCCCCATCCAGCGTGGCCCCCATGAGCCAGCAGCAGCCATCTGTGCAGAGCCAGGTCTCCCAGCAGCCAGCGTCCCGCATGGACAGGGGCGGAGCAGGCCTGGCGGGTGGTGGGGGGGCACCCAAAGGAGGTGCCAGGAGAGGAAAGGGCCACTTAGTCAAACAGTCCAAAGTTGAGAACCAGACACCCACACACGCTCTCAACAAAGTCCCTGTGGAAAAAAGCTCCATCCCCATCCCGACCATCATTGTTAAGGCACCTTCCACCAGCAGCAGCGGCCGGAGCAGCCAGGGCAGCAGCGTGGATGCAGAGCCACCGCCAGACACTGAAGTCAAACCATCGCCTGGAGAGCCTGCCGAGCCCCCAACATCCACCCCCAGCTCTGTGGCGGGATCGTCTCCAGCAAACCCCGTCCCCTCATCCACCTTCCGACCTTCTCTCCCATCCCTCCGTGCCCAGGAGAGCGTGGATTTCACCAGTCAGTTCGGGGCGGCCATAGTTGGGGCGGCCCGCAGGGACAGGGAGCGATTCCACGAAGCACGGAGGAAGAGTGCATCCTTCTTCATCTCCGCTGAGGATGAGGTTGGATTGGGATTGGGTGGAGGGAGGACCCCGACAACGCAGCAGCACAGCGCCCAGATGGAGAACCCGTCCCCCCGCCTGCGCCCATCCAAATCCATCGACGAGGGCATGTTCTCTGGAGACACCTTCATCCATCATACGCGCAGTATGCCCCCCGCATTCGGGCTCCCAGAATATTCCACGCCAGCACCTGCTGGCGACTACCAGCCCAAATCCGTGCCGACCGATTTCTATCGGGCAGGGAAACAGCCAGCTACCACCTTCATCCACCCATTGACTGGGAAGGTTCTGGACCCCTCTTCCCCACTTGGCCTGGCCCTGGCTGCTAGGGAGAGGGCCCTAAAAGATGATGGGAGGATGCGCAGGGAGAGGGGCGAGCACCACTTTGGGCGTCAGCTCTCCAGTGTCGGGGCCTTCCCGTCTATCGCCACCTCACCATCCCTGCTACCCCACATTGCCTCCTCCTCGACTGCCTCGGTCTCCCAGTCCTCCAGCTCCTCTTACCTCGTCACATCCTCCTCTCTCGCTGCCACCACCTCCACACCGGGCCGCCCACCTTCCCCGAGGATATACCGCAGTGGAGGGGTGTGGGACGAGGAGGGCGGTGAGAAAGAGAAAGAAGCGGGACCCAGGGAGGGGTTGAGAGTGCGATTTTCAGAAGATAAGCCGATCCACACGCATCATTACCAGTCGCAGAACTATCAGCTGGGCTACAGGGAGCGGGAGAGGGAGGCATACGGGAAGAAGCCGGAGCAGCAGGCCTCCCAGTTGCAATCCCACTCCTCTTCCCATCAAGCTCCGCCACAGAGACCCACCTTCTTGCGCATGGAAAGTGACACCAATGCCTCAATCCTCTCTGTGACTCCCCCCTCCCCTCCCCTGGTGGCCCCAGCCCCCACAAAGGGCAGCGAAGGAGGAGAAAATGGAGGCTTGGGTTTGATGGTACTTCCGCCTCCTGCCCCCTCAGTAGACATAGATGATGAGTTTGTTTTCGCTGACCCCTTGCCTCCACCTCTACAGTTCGCCAATAGCTTTGATAGGGGTCTGGGAGGAATATCAGGGTATGGTCATCAGGGAGGAATGATTACCAGTAACTTACACTCTTCCATAAAGCCTCCACCACCTCCTCCTCCCCCTCCCCCTCCTCCCCCACCTCCACCAGCACAAAAAGAACCTTTCATAGGAAGTTTTCCTTCCCACACGCCACTTACGTCCCCCCAGGCGGGGGATTCCACTACATCCAGCCTTACGTCCTACGACAGTGAGGTAGCCAACCTAACCCAATCAGCCCTCTCCCCTTCCTCCTCCTCCTCCCGCCCTTTAGCTCCACCATCGCCCTCCACCCTCCAGCCATCTCTGTCAGAATCGTCAGCCCCTGCTTCGATCTCTCCTCCCACCACCTCCACCTTCCATGGACCCCTATCTGTCAGTCACTCTCACCATCTCTACAACAGCACACAGAATGCGGGACACTCCTCTCCCACCCCTCCCCCCCTTTCTGCTCCTTCCACGACCACCGTAGTGGTCCGCAGTCCCACTCCCACAGCCAATTCTGCCCAAGACAGGGGGAAATCTGTTGCGACCACGACTGTGAGCTACGTGAGCACCACCCCAACCTCAACTGCCCCTACACCTACCACAACCACCCCTATGCACTTGGAGCATGCAGCAACCACTACTGCAAGTGGGGGTGGGGGCAAGACCATTGACCAAACCCACACTTCCGCCAAAAGCGGAGAGTCCCTGGAGACCGTGGTAGATTCTGGGATTGAGGAGCTGGACAGTCGCAGCAGTAGTGATCACCATCTGGACAACATCTTAGGGATGGGAGGAATGAGAGGGGAAAAGGGAGAAAGAATAGGGGGGGTGTCAGGAGACAGGGGCAGTGACATCCTCGATTCCTATATGACTTATTTGGATGGGCAAACGTTTGAGATGCACAACTCAAAGACAGCACCCTCTACCTACCCAAAAGTACAGCGCTACAAGGAAGGTGGGAGGTCGGTGCCAGACCTTCATCGACAGACTAACACTGCGCCACCCTCCTTTCACACCCAAAGACAGAGAGAGGAAGTGGCCGAGGAAGTCTTAGAAGGCGAGGAAGTCAACGAGGAAGAGAATGGACATGAGGGCTATAGAGTTCGGGAGACCCAGAGCTTGGGGACTCATTCCTCCCTCTATATTGAGAGGCCTCGGACACCAGATCTAAAACCCCTCTGGGGAGAAGGGGGCACTGGGGGGGGGCCTGAAGGCATGGGAGAAGAGGGGACGCAGGGGGGTGTGGTGTTCCTGGAAGGACGGAAATTGCACCCCCCTCTCTCGAGTATGAAGGCCAGCATCATCAACGAACTGAGCTCCAAATTGCAGCAGATGGGCAACAAAAGCATGGAGGGCTGGGGAGGACAGAGGTCCCTGGCTAGACACAGGTATGGCTGCTCGCGGTCTGTGGCTCCACTTGTTGGACATCTGTATCATATGTCTAAATGTCCTTGTTGAAAGTCATGTATGTCCAGGTAGATTTCTCACTCTGCTGTGTTTTCCTTGTAATCTCGAGCATGTATGTTTGTGAAAGATGTCTCTCATGCTCTGGACAGGTTTGCTTTTACCTGTATTTCTGTGACCTACTGCAAAGTCTTGGTGTCCTGTCCTGCATCCCATACGCTGGGCGTGTCTGTTTACTCTATTTGTGACCGGTGTGGATAAGCCCTGTGTGTCATCATTAAAACAGCACTGAGTCACTTCCCCCCTGCTACACTGTGACTGAGTCAACAGTGTGTCAGCACAATGTATGACTCCCCTCTCGAAATATCTGTCCCCTGTGCTTCGGCATCTGATATTTTTCTAGATTCTCCTTTTTGTTTTTCTACTGTTCTACGTGCAATATACAGTATATTTTGTCACTGGGCACCAAGAAGAATCCACAGACAAATGGATAGTCTTTGGTCATATGCAGGGATTATAAACTGTATGTTTGAGTACGGATTTAAGCCTCCTCTCTTTCCGGTAATCATCAGTACCTTTCTTGTCTGTTTGCCTGTGCCTCAAACAGCAAGGTTACTCAGGGATTCTCTCTGTCTTCTTCCTGCTCTTGCTCAGCTGTTTTATTCGATGTCAGTGCAGAGGAGCTGTGTTCCTCAGTGAAAAGCTACTGAACTCCTGCCCTCTGTCTTTCGTCCAGGTTCTCTGAAGACTCCTCCTCGGCCCTGAGCCCTCCAACCCCCACAGCTCGCTCACCCTCTCCCCTGCCCACCTCCCCCACTCTAACTCCCCAGCCAGCCCTGTCCCCAACGCCCTCGCCCTCCCCATCATCTCAGCCATCGCTCTACCCAAACTGGGCCCGTTCTCCATCCCCACAGCCCCCTACCGCGCGCTCCCAGTCCCCACAAACCCACTCCCCCCTGTCCCCCTCCTACTCCCCTTACCCTACCTCTCCCAAGCACAGACACTCATACCGAAGCAAGGCCTTGGAATTCCAGTTCGCCCCAAGCCGGGAATCCCGGAGGTCTGAGTCTCACAGCCATTCCCACCACTTACAGCGCCGCCGTGCCCCCAGCCCACTTATCTCTTTGTCTGATAGGCCAAAGCTTGGCCCCCCTCGTCCTTCCTCTCTTCCAATTCTTCCTACAGCACCCTTATATGGCAGCCCCTATGAATTAAGGGGTTCCATCACCCCGCCGTCGCCCGCCAATCCCCTGGGAGACCCCTACTTCTCACCTTCACCGCCTCTCTTTGCTCCCTCCGGGGCGCCCCCTCCCAATTCCTCACTGGTGGTCTCCCGCTCCCTCTCCCCAACTCAATTCCTATCAGGCACTTCCTCTCCTCCGCTGCATCCGCTCCCGCCGCCAGCCTGCCTCAGCTATCCGCACCTGCCCCTGCCTCCGTCCACCAAGCCCTTTGCCTCCAAGCCTCTCCCGTACTGGACGAAATACGACGTTGCCGACTGGCTGGGCTATCTGAACTTGGGAGAGCACAGGGAGAAGTTCTTGGACAATGAGATCGACGGCACGCACCTCCCCTCCCTCACCAAGGAGGACTACCTGGACCTGGGGGTGACCCGTGTTGGTCACCGCATGAATATCGAGCGAGCATTGAAAAGGCTGATGGACAGGTGAGATAAAGGTGTAGGACAGAGAACAGAGATTAGTAGGAAAGAAGAGGAAAATAAAGAAAAGATAAGGAAAAGGGAAGGGCAACAACGGAGGAAGAGAATTCTGTAGCTTGTTTCTTTGAAAGCATGTCCTCCTGTGGTGTATTTTGTCAGAATTATCATCGAATCCCAAGGTCACACCATGTCCATCACCTTGTGTATGCTCTTTGTTGTCCATCACCTTGTGTGTACTTTTTGTTGTCCATCACCTTGTGTATACTGTTTGTTGTCCATCTCGTGCTCTGTTTACTCATATCAATTGTTTCCCTCTTCATTCCTTCATAGGCTCTCTTCACCATTCCCTGTCTCTGCTCTACCCCCCCGAGAGGGTCAGACCGATCGAAGGAGAAGCGAAGAGACATGAAGCCAAGAAGACAGAGTGAAGGAGAGGGGGATGAGGAAAAGAATGGAGAGAGAGAGAGCAAGAGAGAGAGAGAGAGAGAGAGAGAGAAAAACAAAGTGATCACAACTGTAAATACTGGATTGGCAGACCATTGGAAGCATGGCTTACTGTCACTGACAGTAGCGGATTAATAAAAAGAGAAGAAAAAGAGGAGAGCGGATGGGAAAAGAGAGGAAGAGAAGCAAAGGGTTGGGTGGACCTGTGTACCACAGACAGACTTGTGTGCACAAATCATGACACATCACACACACAGACACACACACACACACACACACACAGACACACACACAGAGGTACAGTGTCATTTAAAAAAACATTAAACACACAAACATATGAACAGACTTAAATAAATGTTAAATTACATGACATATTTCAACAGTAACAGAAATATAAATGTATATATATAAAACTAAAAAGTTTTACAGCCAGACCTTTTGATCTCACTTATTTGTAAGTTTAGGAGGACAATGGCAACTTTTGTGCTTGAGAGTGTGAGAAAGAAAAAGAGTGGAGATAAAAGTATTAAAAAACAGCTACATGCCTTGGCCCCCACGCCTGTTCAATTCAATCATGTTTTCACACTCTCCTATTTTTCTGGTTTGATTTTGGCCACTTTCCCTGTTACTAGGGAAATAAACACTGCATTGTGGAGGTACTTGTGTACTTGCTTTTTTCCCACTCAGTGACAACATCCCAGCTGGTGCAGAGCTCTGTATAGGAGACACCACTGCTGGCAAAAACTACCGTTTGATAACTCCTGTTTGACTAGATACTGACCTCCTCTCAGTAAACTGTGCCCTTGCCACAGAACCCTTATCAACCACGACTTTATAAGACATCTCAGTAGGCTCTCATATTTATTACATTTATGTTTTGACACACAAAAGCAGCTCCCCATACACAGAGACAAGCGCAGAGTCATACCTGCGGACGCTGGAGGAAGCGGGGAGTGTGCAGACGCACATGGGAAGTTGTCGATAAACTGGGAGGCACCTCAAAACGATCACCAAGGAGACTTTTTAAAGTCACATTTTTTAGAAAAAAAAAATTATACTGACAATAAAGGCAAAGGAAAATTACAGACTTCTGTAACATCAAAGCAACGGCTGCATCTACAGCAACAAGGAGGACAATTATGAAACTTTTAATTGGAGAGAGAGAGAGGAGTGGGACATTTGGGAGAAGAGACTTATAAGACTATTGCTCCCTTACCCACTCTATCCAGCCCTTCCAAAAAAACTCTTTATAAGGAAATTAAACAACTGAACAAATTATTATGGGTGAATGAATGAACTAATGGATGAATGAACGATTGAGTGAATATATATTTGCATCTGAGTTGAAATGCTGATTGTTAAGCAGTTTAAGTGGAATAAGCATCTTGTCATTCATATAATGAGAATTATTGTTATTACTGTCATTATTATTATCACCTTCATAAATATTATTGCCATTACTGTTCACTGCGGTTCCATTGCTATTCGTTGGAGAAATTAATTTTGTATCATTTTTGAGTTATAGTCCCTCCCATGAACCTATAAACTTCCAGCATGATTGGGCAAAACAATTTCATGGTGATTTAAAACTGAACAGAGTAGGGGACACAGCAGGTATGATATACAGTTTATTTACGATAGTGTAATTGCAAATGAGAGTTAAGTTTGTGCAGCCTATATGTGAATGGTTGCCAGGTCTCGTCAATAACAACAGGATTTATGAAGTATATATTTATTCTGTACTCTTTTATATAGAGCTGTCTGCTATCTCAATTCAAAGAAAAAAACCTTTTGCTAGCTTTAGAAAAAAAAGTAGGTATGTGGACGGACGGTGACGGCTTGATTTTGCGCAGTCCCAGATGTTCAGACACGGAGGGTTCACTTCTCCTTCGCCCATCTTTTCAGTTTTTATTCTCCCTTTTTTGTTAGAGATATCAAATCAACAAGGGCTCTACTACCTTCCAGGTCTGTTGGGTTATGTTTAATCTTCTGAGTTCTTTCTTGCCAACTTTCTTCATCCTGCAAACCCACAGACTTTGTGGGCCAGCCTTCAGAGGCACTTTCATATGGGGGGTTCCTGTTTATTTTTATATTTTTATGGTCTTTTGAAAAAGGATGAAGGTGGCCCATTTCACATGCTATAAACATGAATTCAAAACAATTGGGTAAAATATGCTACTGCTTCCTAAATATAATGCCACTGACACGTTCATGACAATAGTTATAATAACGATCATGATAACAGCTAGCATTATAAAGGTTTTATAGAATCTCTGTCTTCCAGATGTTTGAACATGAAGCAAATGTACACTTTGTTCATTTACTGAAATGCTTTCTACACAACTTGCTCTAGTCCCTCTGTTATCTGTCTCTCTCTCTCTTTCACAGCAACATACAGTGAGTGTCTGGGCCACCCTGCTATTCTTTTGGATCTCAGCTCTCTCTCTCCAATCCTGCACAGTCACAGTGAAGTATCGATGGCCATGCCTTTATTTATCCATTTATTCATCTTCCTTTAAGTTAATTTTAATCATTATATATTGTTATTCAGTTGCTGTAGTCCAGGTCTAAATATAAGGCCTTGTAATAATTGAAAATAATTATCACCACTTACTTCAGTTAGATATTGTCAGAATGGAGTATGAAAGGGTTTACTGGTCAATATTTATTACACTAAATATGTAAGTCAAACCAGGTATCAGCGCTACGCAAGTATGAGAGAGTATCATTGTGATGAAGGGATTGGCCAGAGAGTATAGAAAGCATTACTGTTTCACTTAAAAGAATATTTTAAAATTGTAAAGAAACAAATAACATAAAATATGACAACATGAGATATTATTTGGAGATATATATATATATATATATATATATATATATATATATATATAATGTATATGTGATTCACATATACACATATGCCTACACATACAGTATATGAATTACTGTTTTAAGAGATGAGAAATAATGGTTATATAAAATTAGTATTATAATAAAGATGCTGAAATAAAATTAATATCTGGTTCTTTTCATTACGTCTTTCTTCAACGAATTTCTTTCCTACACCTTTTCCTGCCAGCATGGGCTGCTCCCTGACACTCTTAGCAGCTATCGTAAGACGTTTGTTGTGCTACCTGCTTAATCAATGAAAGTTAAAAATTTAAACATAGGGACTTGAAGATATCTGTTTTTCTTAGAAATTGCTTGTAAGTTTTTCGGAGGTATTCACCAGATGGTGGTTCCCTTGAGCAAAATATCATTTAACAACATTACTTTAGATACATAGTTCTTATTAAGGCTTTGATTAAAACTGAATAACTGTACATGATCATTTTACTTAGTTGTTCAAATACCAGTAATTACAATTTACTCCAGATTACATCCAAAACTAAATTGTGATATAAAATGATCAAGTCACTGATATAAAGCGGTTCACTGGTTTATTAAAACGTGTCCTTTTGTGAAGGTAATATTAATTATTAGAATCTTTGTCCACAAAATGTATAATTTTATACAAATCATAATAAAGCCTTATTTATTATTTTATTAATAAATTATCAAGTTTTATGGTCCAGTACAATTTGTCATATTGAAGATTTGCATTTTAGCAATGAGATCAAACAAAATAACTGCAGACTGACGTTATTGAGAAATGGACAAGTTAATGCAACTAATTGGTATGGCCTGCCAAAAGAGGAAAGTAATACTATAGAGACATTGAACTTTATGGCAAAAAGTGTCTATGAGATACACAAATGTTTGTGGAGTCTGCCATAGTGCCACTAATCATTCATCTGCAGGCCTGTAGCTCCTCTGATGACCTCACTGGGTTACAGCCTTGTGATTGGTTGATTCTTAGTTCCCCAATCATCAGCAGACTAGTCAAGTAAACAAGGCGAAATCAGTTAACTGATTAATTTGTCATTTGTTGCAGACCCTGCTCTATTGACTGGCTTGTGCTTCTTGAGATAGGCTCAGTATACATGCATTAACTTATGAACGACAGATGGATGGATACCGTCTAGTTCAAACAATTTTCCACAGTGACTTAGAACCACCTATTAATATTTCTTATATTAAATATATTTATGTATACTGGACCAAGCAAGGTATCTTAGTCGCACAGCAAACCCCCATGACATTTGACCAGCCAGCAGACCACCTTGAAAATCTGTGTCCTTTAGCGCCATGCTAACTGCTGACCCTTGCAAAGCCTGCTGTGCTTCAGGACTTCCTTGTGTAACACAATGGCCCCTGTCCTCTGAGTCCCACTGCCAGATAATGTGAGTAGGTATTAGCGTAATGCTTCCCCACAGCCATCCTTTGTTGTTAAAGGAGCTTTAGGATTCTCCCAGTGTTTATATTTAATGAAGGACTAATAGAGATTAGTGCAGGTTAAGGCATCATTGGACAGGGGGGCAAAAAACTAATTGAATGTGACCTTGCTCTCATTTGATCGTTCTGGAGCTCATGAATAAAGATTGCACAGTGCTGCTTCTAGAAACAAATGCAGTAACTGCAGATTGGTTGAAACCAGTGGTGGGTGGGGTTCCACTAATCCACTAACCGTTAATTAGTGAAGCTAACACTTTGTTAGTGGATTAGTATTTCTGCTAACTTTGAAAATTGTTAGCCGACCAATTAGTTGCTGCTAAATTTAGTTCCACTAACTGTAAATCCGCTAATTTTTTTCACAAGTAAATTAAATAAAGTTTAACAGTCAAAAACATTTGTAAATCATGTCAACAGTGTATCTGGCACATTGTTGGCTGACTACATGTAAACACAATGTATGATTGTTCTATAGATTGTAGTGTTTAAGATAGTCTTGGCTTGAACGAAGATAAAGGCCATTTAAAATGGGGTGCCCTGAACTAAGCGGAGAACCTGGGGCCTGTTTCATGAACTTGTTGGATTTCAGGTACTATAGTCTGAATGGATTTTAAGCACCATAGATGGTGGAGCTCATTGGAGCTCTTTCAGTATTTGTCCAGGTAAACGGCACGTTAGTAAGTCCGGGACATCCTGGATTTCATGTTTCACAATTACAGGCTTAAAGCTGAGCCTGGGGCCCAGCGCAGGAAGCAACAGGAGGCAAGGTGCACAGTGGAATGGCTGGCCAGTCCATCTCAAATGCCACATACACACATCTATTTCAACGCTTGTATAATTTTTTAATTAAACTACAAAAAAAAATTCAGGGATGCATGTATGTCGTACTTATGATGTGCCCAAGGGGCTGTTCGGTTATGTGACTACAATAAATCACAGAGTCCCGGCAAACCATCTGCGTCCAATTACTCAGACTCCATCTGTGGACTTCAGTGTTATTCCCCGTGTGCATGTTCACCGTTGTCTGTGCATGTGTCAGCGGTTTGTTGTGATATTAAATTTCAGCTGCCAAGGAAGCAGAGATGCAATGATTCCGATTATGATGCAAAAAATAAATTGGGGCATAGGGCACACCATCTATACTAATGTGTAGTTAAAGACCTGCCCATTTATGATCTACGTAGGTATGTGTGAGTCTGATCTCGCTGCCCAAGAGGTGACTCTCAAATCCCACAGTCTGTAAATGCATGATGGTATATCTTGCCTTAAGCCATTTAATGTCATTGTGAATATTTTTTTCCCCCATAGCCACTTATCCCGTTCAGACTTAGCCTGGAGCCTTTGCCAGAAAGCACAGGTTATACCCAGGAGAGAGTGCCAGTCTATCGCAGGGAGCACACACATACACACACAGAATGGGCAATTTAAATTCACCAAACCACATGTGTCTGGATTACTGGAGGAAACACACAAACAGTAAA
>JAODJU010008587.1:0-24065 GCA_026776725.1 Gnathonemus echidnorhynchus
TGAGCCTTCCAGTTTTGCCTGAACAGATTTATCTCCCCAAATACTTATTAAATCCAGCACCTCACTGTCCCTCCACTTGCCAACGTCCGGATGGTGACTTCCCCCTGCGCAGAATTGTGACGAATGTCAATCGAGAGTGACGTAAAAGTCGCATGAATTCCGATTTCCTGTTCAGACTGAGGTCACATTGCAAAAAAATCAGAAATCAGACCTGTATCCAATTTATGACCACATACTGAATGGCCCAAATTGGAATTGAAAAAATTGGATTCCATGTGACTTGTGCTGTTTAAGTTGCCATGAAAAAATGCAATCTGAGTCACATATGAGGAAAAAATCGGATTTGGGCCACATTTATCCTGCAGTGTGAACGTAGCCTTAGTTAGTATCAAAATATAATACACTCTTTCTTTGACTCTAATGAAGAGTTCTGGTAAAAATGATATTGGTGGTTCCTTATGACATGAAATATGTATGAACATATGACACCTGTTACATGTTTTGAATCAATGTAATCAGCCATGAAGATTCTGCAGCCACAGATTAACCAAAGAAGGAAAAGATTAAATTACAACCAAACAAGAAAGTGTGAATGAATATTCATAAACAGCTGCTTCCAAAACCAAGTGCTAAGAGCTAATGGTGTGAGGAAAAGAATGTTGTAATGTATCAATAACTTGGCGGTGAACAAACGGAGGCGGGAATGTCCCTATATAGATTTCCTCTGGGAATATTCTGGGAAAACTGCATATCTCACCAAACCAAATTCAGAGTACCTTGACTTAATCATTCCTGCAAACTTTTAGATGTAATATTCTGTAGATATGCTCATCAGGCTGAAGAAACTCAGCAGGATCTGTTGACGCACTAACACTGAACACAGAATGCAATCACAGGCACTCACGCCAAAACTTACACAATAATCACATAATCCTCATGATAAGAACACAATAGGCACAGCTATTCAGCAAAATGTGTGGCAAGTTAGTGGGGGAAAAGCCAGACTGTGCCTGTTGTCACAACTACATGCTTGTTCATTCTGGGACCTTAGTCTAAAAACCATAAAACATATCCTGATTTGCAAGTCTAGCATAAAAGTTCATCATACTTCATCGTGTGCCATCCTTCTCACACATACACTTGTGTTGACATACAACACCTCAGCAAAGAACAAACCAAGGAGAATTACAAGATGTCGGATGGGCCGATACTATTTTCGTAAATCCCTGGTTATCAATAAGATACTATTCAGGAAGTACTCATAAGTTTCAGCCCAAGTATTTCAAGTATTTAAACATTTGAGTTCCCAATGATTAAATTTGCTGAGTGTGGAGGGGGAATTTGATTGCATGGTTTGGATTAAAGTGTACTTTCCCCTTGTTGTGTCAGAAGTGCTGAAGAGAGATGAAGATGTGAAGAGCTATTTATGTGATGGTAGGGGTGTTTCTAGCTATTGAAAAGATCAGGGGCTTATGACAGAGACCCGGGGCTTGATTTTTTTTATTTTCTTTGAAGGAAGATTGGCATCGGGCCTAAAATATTTGGGGTGAGACATAAAATATTCGGGGCTATAACCCCGAGTAATTGGACCTTATGACACCCATGTGTGATGGTGTAAAAGTTATACACCAAACATCAGTGTTTGTCTACCAGCTTGTACCTGTTCCCTATCGTAGAATTTTTCAGGCTTTGAACATATCATTGATAACTGGTTCTGAATTTTATGACAACCTTCATAATCTGTCAGAATATTTTCTTATGTTACAGTCGTACAAAATTTCCCCGAATGTACTTATACTGTCCAGATCTCACAATCTAATTTTGAAGCTGTGACAGAGAAAATAAAATAACAATCAAACAAGCCTTATTTCAATAATATGTTCTGCTTGGCTTCCCAAAGGGAACAAAACTCCATCCCCCTATGAAGCATCACCACTAGAAAAAAACACGTTTGATATCTGGCACCAGGGAAACACTGCATTAATTCCCATTAATTCTCTGTATTTCTGTTTTTTTTCCAGTCTAATTACTTTGCTCTTTTAGGGTTAGGTCATTAACACATATTGTCTATCTCTGCAGAATTTACTCTGTCCATTAGGGACTCCTACTGCTGAATGTTTCGTGCATATGCATCCATTGATGCCTAATGTAATGCTAACTGCACCTCTTACATAGATGCTCTTGCGTGGGTTAGTGTACGTGTGCATATGTGTCTTGTGTTTGTGCATGATTCTCCTTATGCTAGTGAGTGGTTTTGTGTATTTACATATGTCTGTTTCTCTTCTCTTTGTGCAGTGTCCTCTTAGACTGACAGATTTGCTGGGTAAAAAAACTGCTGTATCCACTCAATGGAGTAATTAATGTGTCTGTCAGAAGTAGGCAATTAGATGAGTATGACTCAATGAAATCCATGTAATGGAGGAAAAAAGTTTCAAATTTTAGCTCCCATCCATCTTTCAACTGCTTATCGTGCTCAGAGATTTCAAGGGAGACTTGAATCTTACCCCAGGCAGCACAGGGCAAAACCGGACAGGGGTGCATTTGGAGAGTCATCAAAGAGCACATGTACAAACACGAGACAGTTTATAAATTACAGAGGTGGGTAGTTCAGGTCCAGGAAATCAAAATCCAGACCAAGATTTTGTTTCAGCCAACCAATTGAGTACCCTGTGACTTTGACTCTTTATACTCAACTGGTTGGTCGAAAAAAAATACTGGCCTGGATTCTGGAAATTTGCTTTTCAATTAGCAATCAATAGCGTGTCTTTGGATGTTTTCTTTAAACATGTTACGGACATCCCTGACCATGATGAGAAACTGGAAGATATGGCCAAAAGTATTGGGACACCTGACCATTACACCTACAGGAACTTGTACATCCATTCTAAATCCATAGGCATCAATATGAAATTGGTCCCCCCTTTGCAGCTACAACAGCTGCCACTCTTCTGAGAAGGCTTTCCACAGGATTTTGGAGTGTGTCTGTTGGAATTTTTGCCCATTCATCCACAAGAGCATTCCTGAGGTCAGGCACTGATGTTGAACATGAAGCCCTGGCTCACAATCTCCATTAGGTGTTCGATAGGGTTGAGGTCAGGGCTCTGTGCAGGCCAGTCAAGTTCTTCCACACCAAACTCATCCAACCATGTCTTTCTGGACCTTGCATTGTTCACTGGTGTACAGTCATGCTGGAATTGAAAAGGACCTTCCCCAAACTGTTCCCACAAAGTCAGAATTGTCAAAACTGTCTTGGTATGCTGAAGCATTAAAGGTTCCCTTCACTGGAGCTAAGAGGCCTAGACCAACTCCTGAAAAACAACTACATAACAATAACCATCCTGCACCAAACGTTCTGCTGGTATCCACCAAACCCAGACTTGTCCATCAGACTGCCAGACAGAGAAGCGTGATTCATCACTTCACATAAAAGATTTCCACTGCTCCAGAGTCCAATGGCAGCTTGCTTTACAGCACTCAATCTGACACATGGCATTGTGCTTGTTGATGTGAGGCTTGCATGCAGCTGCCCATTCCATGAAGCTCCCAGCACACAGTTTTCCTGCTGGGGTTAATGCCAGAGGAAGTTTGGAACTCTGCAGTTAATGATCCAAGAAAGTGACCCCACTCGGTTACTTTATGTGCTCTCCACATCGTGGCTGAGTAGCTGTTGCTCCTAAATGCTTCCACTTTGCATAACACTTACAGTTGATCCTGGAATATGCTGCAGGGAAGAAATTTCACAAACTAACTTATTGCAAAGGTGGCATCCTACAATGCTTAAATTCAGTGAGCTTTTCAGAATAACCCATTTTTCCACAAATGTTTGTAAACCTGACTACATGGAACGTCTGGGTCATTCCTTCTGCTGCAGATGTGACACTGTGGTAATGGGTCTGAATGAAACACCTGAATTCAACAATTCAGAGGTGTGTCCCAATACTTTTGTCCATGAAGTGTAGAAGGAGGAAGGAATTATGTGGACAACATTGGTCTTATACAATCCAGAGAGCAAAAACATTTTGGTAGTTCATTATTTTGGACATTTTGAAGTTCTGCCTTGTAATTAGCTACGTGCTGCTGTTTTTCTATTCCTAGTTACCATGTTTTTCCATGAAAGCCCCCAAGTCAACCCATGTAAAAATGTTAGCAAAACAGAGCAAATGTAATAGAAAGGTTTTCACATATCACTGGATACACAGTTAGCATGTCAAGCCTGACATTTGAAAATGATGTTTGTCTTCGGCATCAATTGCCTAATAACAATGGCCTCTGGACTCAGCATTTCTGCCACAGCGATCCTACCTTGAGAGTGGTTATTCCCTTTTATATCTCCTCCATACAGTTTGTGACATGATGTCCATTTTGTTCTACATCTAGGTCCATTCATTCCTACCTCTGATATCTGTCTCTGTCCCATATGCTCATATGTCCAGCTATGTCTGAGGTGACCAGTTTTGTTTTTTCTCTACCATAAAGCCAAGGTGGGTAGAATGTACAGTATCCATTTCTCAGAGGTGCAGCTGTTATTTCAGCCTAACAGAATAACTTGCAGATAAGGTCTGCCATCTGTCAGAAACTCATTCTCACTGTTGTCCATTCATCCACTTTTATGACGTGCAGGATCATGGGATTCCTGGAGGTAATTTCTGGAATCACACAGCACATAGGCTGATTACACCCTATCTCACATACAAAGAAATACAAAAAAGGCAATTTAAAGAAACCAATCCACCTAAACCGCCCGTTAAAGTTGTGGTAGGAAACGAGAATAACGCCAGATGAACACAAAGACGACCTGTGAACTCCGGGGTGACACCACAACTCCAGATGGCTGAGGCTACAGTGCAAAGTACCCATCATTTTTTCATACTTTGCCTAAGTACATGAACCCCAGCAATAAACTGGAATCACTAGCAAAGAAATTAATCAAATTAAATACCATATAAATTCATGAAAAACCATGCATGTGCAATGCAAAAGCACAACCATTTAAACAAAGATGAACAAGTACGTGTTTAATGTGCTTTTCATAGAAGCCCTCTCATCTATTCAAATCCATGAAATTTAGCCCGTACTGGTACCTGGAAACACAATATGTATGCTGGTTTTCGTTCAAGCTCTAAGTTAATTAGCCTTGACAGAGCTGTTGACAGAGCAAATGCCACAATTCAGGTTATGTTGCACTGTGTAAGCATTAGACTCACTGCAGGTTATTGATTACATGTGAGGAAATAAAGACTCCAAGATTTCTTTACACACGTGATGTCGATATGAAAAATACAGAGTCGGAAATTTTATGTGCACATGCACCTACTTTTGAACAAGTCATACTGTGGAGATAAAAATCACAGTTACTTAAAAATAGAGCATACAGCTGAATTGTTATTAACATATATATAATTTCACTTCTTTAAGATCAAATTCATTGTGCCAGAAAAGTAAAGACAAGAAAATAAATAAATAAACAAATGCATGTTATGATGCCTTATGCATAGAGACATTTTACATTCTCTCTGGGGTTTGTTAATCTGGCTTAAAATTGTCTTTTCTGAAACAGTTTAATTTTGGTGTTGTTTGGGTTGCAACAGAACAATAAAAGAGAACATCATCCTCTGTGAACCCATTCCCTGCCTTGTGGGCCAGAAAAATGCCCAGTTAGACTGCATGAATCAGAAAAGTGGAATTTTGACGGGAAATTACTGGAAAAGACTGGTTTCATTACATTCCTTATTCTCTTTTTTTGCTCACAGTAATAATAATAATAATGATTATTATAATTTTTAAAAAAAATTTGAGAAAAAAATCAGCAAGACTTTGTTTTATTTTCTCCGGAAGAATTCTACTGACATGTCTAACTCTCCCATTCTAGCATGAATAAAAATATTTGCATTTCGAAATTATTTAGATATTGCAACAGTTCTTGGAAAAAATGAATGTAAGGACTATCTCTACTCTACCGCCGCAAAATGATCATTCTTCACTTTCTCTGACGATTTATACTAAACAGCACGTGCAGAGATGGTTTCAGCCATACTGTAGGCCTATATGGTGTTCTGTGAACCGCGTAACATACCCCACTAAAACCCCACATTGTTTCTTAATGGCTCATCAATTCTTAATGATAAATCAGAATCCATGCCGTCTGATGATCTGAAATTAAATTGCACGGCACATTAATCAAAGATAAAAGACAGACATATTTCCTGGGGAACAATAAAATGGTTTATTAAATATTGAAAAAGTACCATTCATGCATCCTTCAGACACACACACGAACATCGACTTTTTTCCCAATCCACTTATATATATTCTTTATTGCTGTATATACTGACTTCTGTTCCTATTTCCATTGTCTTGATTAAAAACATCTATAAAAAATCTTTGAAAAGATTGCTAAAAAAAAAAAAAAACAGAGATAGCTAAAAATAAAATTGCACGTTATAATATAAAGAGAATCTGCGTCAGTGTTCAGGGTTTGGTCTCTAACGCGCCTCCGCTGAGCGAAATAAAACCAGCGTGGCTTCTCCGAGCGCGCAGACTGAGCGCTGACCGGCTGCGGACGTGCATCTCTTTCGGTTCCTCTATGCTTTGATGCATAATCCCATCATCTCTACTTCACACCTGTAGGGGCTGGCGGACAGCTCTCCATTCATGTGCATTTATAGTACATGTACCCCGCGCACGTTTTATCTGTGATCTTTATCAGAAGATATATGCCACAGTGATAGGACGCAACTTCACTGACTTCGGCATTTTAGCGCAACAATCCATGGCGCCTGGGAATCTCTCATATTCGCTGTATGACAACAGCAGCCATCGAGACCTCGAGTCTAGTTTGGATGTTAACACAGATATATACTCAAAGGTACTGATCACCGTGATATACATCGTGCTGTTTTTGGTTGGTTGCCTGGGGAATTCCATCACGCTGTATACTTTAGTACGGAAGAAATCCTTACAGAACCTGCAGAGCACTGTGCATTACCACCTAGCCAGCCTGGCTGTTTCCGACCTCCTCATCTTGATCCTCTGCATGCCCATTGAGCTGTACAACTTCATATGGGTGCACCACCCATGGGCATTTGGAGAAGCTGTTTGCAAGGGTTACTACTTCTTACGAGACGGCTGCTCCTACGCGACCGTGCTTAACATCGCCAGCTTGAGCGTCGAGCGTTACATGGCAATCTGCCATCCTTTTAAAGCAAAGAGTATTATGTCCAAGAGCCGCACTAAGAAACTGATAAGCGGAATGTGGATTTTGTCATTTATCCTGGCCGCACCGATGCTCTTTACCATGGGGCAGCAGAACATGGGCGGCGAGAACATCTGCACCACCATTGTGTCCCTGCTTAGCTCCAAGATTGTGTTGCAGGTAGGTAGGCTCGGTTTTTAATGCAATATAACGGAATCGTATAAGCATTGCTTTAATAAACTGAAAATGACCCTGGACTTATGTCTAGCCTACATACATACTGGAAGTCCAAGACATCCACATGCAAGCTACCTGTTGACATTTTTAGGATTGTTATCCTTGCATTTAGTTCACCCATCAAACAATTAATTGTTACTATAGTTTTTTTTTACAGATTGTTTTATCCTAACGGGTGGTTTTATATTAACTGTGTTAGTTTTCGTCATGGCATTATATTATCCAACTTTAAATTTGCATGATAAAGTGTTTTACTGTGAATACAAGAGATTAGACCGAGATTAGAAAGAGTAGTAGCTAACTTCGTACCGAGTGATACAATTAATCGGATTTCGCATTTAACTACTTTTTAGCGTTTTTAATTACTAAAGGAGGACTATAATTTCTGATCTACGTTTATGCTAGCCCGAGATGTTGCAGTATTTACAGTGAAACTGATTATCCAGTGAAATTTTCATTTCTGAAAAATCATTTCATTAAAATGCGTAAAAAGTAGCCTATTTTGCTTTAATCAGAAGTACATCGCCTATTGGGCGATATGTGTATCTCATGTATATGGTTTGTCACACACTGCTATTCGTTTGTCAGACACTGCATTAAAAATAGCATCTATATCATATTATTAAGGAAAATAGTTTAATTTTGTGCCTCAAACTATTCATACAGGAAAAAAGCTTAAATTTGATTATTCCTGTTTCCGCATTTACTGCCGCAATGGATCAATACCCTAATAAGGTTTCCAGTCCGCTACACGGTTTGACAGTTTGCTGTCAGGGCCAGTGCCCATATAACCCTGCCCTTTGTGTCTTCTTCCCGTTTGGTTAGCAGGTGTCGCTGGCCATCCTGTTCTCCTCCCGGTCTCTGATCTTTCAGCACCAGTGTGCTTTTACCTTTCACTTGACTGTTCCATGGCTCAACAGGTTGAGTGTGTGACTCTGTGAATGGTAACCCCCTGATCATGGGTTCAAGGCTGGTCTTGGGCCAGTCTCACCTGTTCATTTGTGTTTCTCTTCCATCTGTTTAACTCCCAGTATGTGGTTAATGTAGTTAGTTTTTGATATTAAGTTCCCTAGTTTCTGTGTTAATTATTATTAGTTCCACCTGTTTCCAATTTTCTTGCCAGTGCTTGTTAATTGTTCTGTTCTGTCCTGTACCCTGTTTTGATTGGTTAATTGATTATGTCCTACACCTGTTCCTTGTTTGACCTTGGTTTTCTAAGCGCAATTAAGTCTCCCCCCCCCCTTTTCCGATAGGTTTTCCTTACCTGCTTTTGACCCCTTGTGGTCCTGCTATTTTGTAGTTTACCCAGTTTGTTTAGTTACCCCAATAATCCTCCTTTGTCTTGGAACTTTAAGTGGATTGTCACCTTTTCCCAGCCGCACCATGACCCGGGTCCGTGACAATTTGCTGTCGGTTTTGTATTTGGAAACTGTTCCATCCACTGATCTGTGAATTAACTTTCATAGTGTTTAGAATATTTTCCGCATTCAGCCCACTAAACTTGTTTTAATAATTTTATTAGGCAAGTCGTAATTTCTTCAAAAAGTTTTATCTGTACGGTCTTCTTAAAGAAATCAGTTTCATCTACCCATTGTTTTGAAACTGTTTTAAAGCAAATGATTTATGAAATTCTGTCTGAGAATCTGCAATTAGGTTACTGTGGATATTCTCCATACAAATCTGTGCAGCCAGCTTGTCAGATATTATTGTCGTCATGATGTCATCCAAGCTTTAATTTAGATTATGTTGCAGAATTCATTCTGGTTTTTTTATTTTCATGAATGACCTTTGTCTATGGTATTACATAAGAGACTAACTTCATGAGCCACACAACAACTAATTAGCCAATCAATTTTAATCCTAATAACAGAGTATAGACATGAGATGTGGTTCATAATTTTATTGAGACGCTGCTAATCCTGTCCTGTGAATTTTGCTCCCTCTGTGAGGTGACAGTAAAATAATGAAACCGTGATTTTACTGTGTCAGTTTATCATCTAAGTGCCGTTTAAAACCTGTGATAAATTAATGTGTTTGGGCTCAAATTATTACGTGTGTCTGGATCAACATGTGTGATACTTTAACCTACATCTTCATCTTAAAAACAACAACATTTCTGTGTGCAGTCTGTCGTCTCTGTCATCATTGTTCTCATGTCATCATGTATATGGTCATGCCGACATCTCATTTTAGTGCTTTGTCAGATGGCATGGAATGAAAACAAATGAATTAAAATTTCCCTATAGATTTCCACAAAGACCGTAAGCATCTAGATCAGTGGTGGCCAATCTTACCCGCAAAGGGCCGGTGTGTATGCAGGTTTTTGGGGTAACCTTTAGGTCAGCTGTTCAAACCCAGGTGTGAGGACTCCTCAGCCAATCAGTCTTCTAATTAGTAATATAATTAGGGAGCAGCAGCGAAAACCCACATACACAGCGGCCCTTTGCAGATAAGATTGGCCACCCCTGATCTAGATTGCTGCCATTGTCCACTCATGTTACCTCACATGTCCATGTGGAATTTTCATGTTCTCCTCTTGTTATGCACATTTTGTCCCAGAGTCTCATAACATACAGTTTGGCTAATTGTGAATGAGTGTGTAATCGAGTGAACGACGGACAGTTCATCCTCAGTGCCTGCCATAGACTGTAGGCTCCCCCATAATGCTGTACTCTGAGTGTGTACAGGGTGGGTTTGGCTGGTATTACAGTAGCATGGTATACCATGGTGTTTTTTTCTTCAGTAAAATTTATCATGGGTAATCCATCCCCCATAGCTCGCTAAATTTTATCATGGGGGAATAGTGTTGCTTTTGAAAACGCTGTCAAAATGGTCATATTGTCCATACAATATACTGTATGGACAATATGACCATATTAAGCATTAGATACCACCCAAGGCATGTGTGGTGGGGCTAGAGATTAGTGAAGCAACTGGCTGGACCGAAATACAGTTGAATCTGGACTCTACACGATCCCACCCCCCTGTGGAAGTTAGATTTCAGACAGACAAAATAATTTCATAATACACCTTCTTTTTCATAAGAGAATATTTTTCTTCTGGTCTCATGCATGAGGAGCTCCCCAATCAGCACAAAAGGGAGACATCTCCCTGATACAGAATCACAATCTTTCAATACTCTTTTCCAGCATTAAAATATCTCTCTTTCAGTTCATCTTTCTGCAGGCTGCGTTCCTGCTTTCCTCTCATCACATCAGGTCATCCTGACCTTAATGGCAGGATATCAGCCGTATGTTTGCCTTTTCTCTATCCCTGGTCAGGATTATGTTTTCTTTACAATACAACTTAAGTCCTTGGCTAAATGTCATTCCTGTCCCAGGCAGCACATCAGGGCACAGGCTCAACGAGTTTTCTTTCTTGGTGCTTTTCCACTGTCACCAAGAACCGAGCCGTAGCCGAGTCATATGGCAGAGACACGGTTTTCCATTGTAAATTATTTGAGTCGTACCCACGCTGACATGACCCTGCTTACCCGATAACTCAGAATGTGAGAATTTCCAAACTCTTACTTAAAAAGGTAATAGAGAACAGCTGAATGGAATGGATTTTTAAGGCACATTTACACAAGCTAATACTCATTCCCCTGGAGTTTGATGCTAACGTAAGACGGCCATTCTTCAGATTTTGGTAGCCTGAAATGAATTTTGACTAGCCCAGATTAAAAAAAAATGCTATTTATATATGAAGTATACTTACCCATGAATACACTGAAGTATTTCTTCTACACATTTTCTTCTGCAATTTTTGTATGCAGCCTGAAATAAAGAAATGAAACCTCCACTGTTAGTCGCTTTCATTCGCTTCAATGTTGCGCACGATGTTTTTAAAAAAAAAAAACCAGATAATTAACAATATCTTCATAATGGATAGGGGGCAGCTCACACCCTTTTTGCTTTTGCCGTGTATGACTTCCATCCCATCTGGAAACATCCATGTTCTCTCTAAAGCATTTGCATTTAATTTTTATAATGCTTTATGGGTGCAGTATTGACTGGGTTGATAGATTCTTATAGACATGACATTCATAGAAAGTGTTACCAAACACTTTGTTAATTATAGAGGTGAGAGGATAGTGGCTTTACTACGACACCGGTTTTGCAGGAAGGCTTCCCCGAATGCACAAATTGATTACAGTTAAAGCAGCTCTGGTACTAGTTGTACCATTATTTGGTTCTTGTTGTACTTATTAATGTGGTCAGCGGATATTCAGCCATGGAAAAATTAAGAGACCACTCTATATTTGTAAACAAATCTGCATTTTTAAATCCTGGTTTAATCCTGGTTCTCCTAGCAGGAGGCTATGCTGAGCAGCAGGTTGCTTCCAGGTTCAAAATTTCTAAGACAGCAGTACACAAGAATAAGGTGGAGCAGGAGACACTGGTAACGGCCAGAAACCAACCAACTTACCAATTAGAAACCGACTTTCTAATGCCATTAGTGACCAGTAACTTATCCAACAGTTTCTCATGAATCGCAGGACGACATCAAGTGCCCTTCAAAAGGAATGAGAAACATTAAGTGCAGGTGTGAAGTGCACTGCTAGGACAGTTTGTATCAGGCTCCTGGAAGCAGGACTGAAGTCCCATAAAGCAAAGAAGAAGCCCTTCATCAACGTGGAACAGAGAAGAACCAGGGTAGAGTTTGCAAAAAAAATACATATTATTCACAGACACACTGAGAATACAATTGAGAAATGAGTGAAACAAAAAATTGTGTTGTGGTTTCTTTATTTTTTCTGCAGCTGTATTTTGTGTGCATTATTAGCTAAACAGAACAAATTCTTAATGGACTACAAACAAACAAATGGCAATGTTTCTCAAGCTGGTCCTCAGGCATCCGCAGACAGTCTACATATTTGTAGTCAGGTGTTAATCAGCCTTCCACATGACTGCTGATGACTGTGATATTAACATGTACCGTTTACTGGCCCTTGACTTAATGTCCAACGACCTTCTGTTTAATGTGTGAATCTCAAGGTCTGGTTGTGCCTGAATCATTAGTTTGAGCACTGTAAGGCTGATCTGTATGAGCAGCGATGAACAGCTGCAATATGTCATTTAATGTCGCTGAAACGCTTAATGTCTCTTGTGACACAGTTTAATTTCAAGGCTGAAGGGTCTAGAGAATCGTCCACCTTCCTCAGTGTGTTGTGGCATGTTGAAAAATGAAGCTCAAGACAAGGAGGGCAAACTACAGACATTAGGAGAGCTGGAGCTACCAGGACAAGCTGACATTCCACTGAGGTGCATTTTCTCTCGCTGAAGTACATGTCAACCCAGCAGACTCTGTGTTTCTTTAACTGTTAACTTTTCCTACACAGTACCTGCAAAAAAACTTTCTGTCTTACTGTCAGAAGATGTTTACATGTTTGCACTTCTGTAAGAAGAAGAGAAATCCTGCAGCCCATCGCACCAGACGCAGTAGGCTCCATTTTGAATTTCTGGAGCTCCTTTTCTATTCTTCTTTCTATACATCCATTGAAATTCCTTGTCAGTTATTCAGCAAAGACTCCCTGAGAAGTGAATTTCAAAAGATAAGCGTGAAATTCGCATTTAACAAAATCTGCAAGTTCTCTCTTTATGCAAGCTGGGAAAAAAATATTAAAATCAGATATTTGGGCAGTCTCCCACTGTGTAGCTTTCCTAAGGCATAACAAAGTTCCCATAGCAAAGTAAAATTAGCATCAGTCCGCTGCTGGTTTGACTTGTGGAAAATTAGCTGTCTTTAATAGTATGCTATGTCACGCTAATGGTTTGTGGCATAGTTATTTCATAACTTATAATGGGCTGACAGATAAACCCAGGCACTGACCCACCTCTGATTACTTGTGTTTTTTGTTTTCCAAAATGGGTTCAAAAAGGTAACATCTCCACTTATTCTTCCACGCTGGTCTACTACTGAGATGATAACAATATGCTGTATTTATGCAGCACTGGTCAAACAGTAGCAGTCCATTTACAGAATTGTGCCATTTATTAGATGACCCATAACCCATAAAAAAATGTGAACAGTGAGGGACGGAGCATAATGGGGCTGTGTGAGTCTGTGTCTCTCTCTCTGTTTCTGTCTGTATGTAGTACAGTATGTTTCTTCATAGGGTTTTCAGTATTTTGGCATTCCAGTTCCAGAAGCTACAAATCCAGACCAAGATTTTGTTTCTACCAACCAGCTGAGTATATATAAAAAGCCATGGTCACAGAGTACTGAACTGGTTGGTAGAAAGAAAACCTTGGTCTGGATTTGTACTGAGGGTTTTGCTCCATTTTTGTAAAGAATCCTTGCCTGCTGCCTGTTCTGTGGGATTTGCTCCTCTGTGTTAATATGGTGAATACATACTTAACCTCTTCTCTGCAGTCATTAGGTAATGAATTCCAGTTGAATGATTAGACATACCAAATAAACAGGGTCATCTGTTTGGGTCTCAGGGATTTGGGGAGTCTGCAGTGTGCTCATTTTTTAGGTTTGGAGTGGCCAAGAATGGTTTGTGTTTATTTAGGGATTATGCTTGTTGTTATTCTCTCTGTAACAGACAGTTAAACAGTCTGCATAAATCCTGCACACTGTGTCCCCATGCCATCAAAGTAAACATCTCTACCTCACAACCTACAACCCTTATGTGTACAACAATAGAAAAAGAAAACATTTAGACTGTTTCTGCATTCAGCTCAGACTGGTCTTATACAGCCTGCAACATGCTTTTAATTCATTATTAAATCTGGGCTACAGGTCGAGTTCTTTTTTTCCACAGAATAAAAACATGTAACATCATTTTACTAATTTGTGCAGGCAAGATCGGCAAGTTTTACCTCCACTCCCACTCAGCAAATGGCTGAGGTTAGCCATGTATTAGTACTGGCAATATTAGACTGAATTACAGTACCAGTCAAAAGTTTGGACACATCTACCCATAGTAAGGTTTATTTATCTATTCTCTACATTTTAGGAAATGAAACTATAAAATAACACATGGAATTATACGCTTACCAAAAAGCATTAAACAAAAAAAATAATTTGTTGGGAGGGGGCAGTTTTCTGGACTGGGACTCAGAAGGTTGTCAGTTCAAACCCCTCGGTCAGCAGAGGGATCCCTCCACTGGGCCCTTGAGCAAGGCCCTTAACCCCAATTGCCCCAGGGACCAGCAGACCCTACCGTCTCCTCTACACCAGTTCTAATGAGGTGGCCTCCTGGGAAGCTTTCCTGTCCTGCAGGAGGCCCCACATGTATGCTGAACACTCATTGGCTGCTTTCCCTTCACTCTCTAGTAAAGCTCCGCCAAAACCATTTCTACAGTGTTTAGGTCAAGTGGTCAGGTCATGTGATGCAACACTAACGCTCTCCATTGTAGGCGGCTTGGTGTGTCCAAACTTACGACTGGTACCTTGAACGTGTTATTAATTTACTTTATGTTCGGATGGGGGGGGGGTTGTTCTCCATCCCTGCTGTGTCTGCTGCCGACACAAAATGGTCTTTTCATTCATCACCCAAACATCTCGTTCATGGTTGCATGGGACCTGGAGCCTGTCCTGGGCAGCACAGAGCACACGGCTGAGGTGGATCTTGCACAGTATATGTTGATTTTTCCACACAGTGCATTAATCCTGGGTTAACTATAAGTTTAAAGTGAATGCCATCATGCAGCTCTTTCCTATAATAACTAAATCCACCATTTTCTACAGTATACATATGTTGTTGCACATGACCAAATATACAGAATATGGAAGAGTGATCTGTGCCTTGTGGTTCCACATTGTCTCTGTCAGCAGTAGAGATAAGGGCTGGGCAGTAATTTGTGTGTTTGGGATTGAGAGAAGGTTGGGAAAGAGAAGCTGCAGATAGCAGCTTTACTGATGTGCTCCTGTCTAACCTTGATGATGAGGCACAGAAATTACTTTTTTGAGGCTGTTTTTTTTTAACAGCCTCAAGATTCAATGCTCGACATTCATTCTGTAATGGAAGGGGGGCTTTCGCTTCTGTAGATTGTCACTTCAGCTGGGATAGAAGCAAATAACCAACGGACTGAAATTCACCACTGCTTCTTCGCTACTTTGAATGAGCCCTGGGGATTGTGTAAAGTCTGGGGAAACTAGTAGATATAAAACTTTGTAGAAAATATAAAATATTCTGTCTTTTCTGACACATACTATATGTAAAAGAAACGTTTTAGGTGAACCTTCTGTGCAGATGCTTTCGCAAGTGCAATTTTTTGAGTCTTATGAAAGTGTGGCCAAATAGGTTATGAAGTAGAATCTTTTTTTTTGGGATAAAGTTCACGAGGAATTCATTTCTATGTTCACTTGGGCACTTCAGCTCCTGTGGAAAGTCCCCGTTTGAAAGGAGAAATTCTGCATCACATTCATTGATTTCAAAAAAGGAACAAGCAAGGATGTCGGATTCATATGGAGAGCACTAATAAAAGAAGGATAAATATAATTAATACAGATTTAACACTGATACCCTTAAAATTATCTATCATCTATCTATCTATCTATCTATCTATCTATCTATCTATCTATCTATCTATCTATCTATCTATCTATCTACCCACCTAACTACCTATTCATTCATCTGTTCACCCACCCACCATCTATCTATCTATGTATTGGAACTGTGTGATATAATATGTGAAATTTGTAGGTTGGCTCAATGGCAGTAAGTAGTTTTGCAATTGCAATTCTCATTAGACTGCAAAATTTCTTGGAGGGGGTGAAGGGCAGTCGAAACAAAGACAAAAGCATAAAACGGCACATCGTCGGTCCATCTGGGTGCTTTTAAGCTAAGGAGTTATTGACTGATTGACTTATTGGACTGACTGATTGTCCTCCTAACAGCTAGCTACTCCTCATGCATATAGATTCCACAAACAAGGCACAGTCAATTGCCTTATAAATACCTTATAAAATTCATGGACTGGCTTTAGGAGAAGCTTCTGGATCTCTGTACTCTTGGTCATTCTACAGTTAGCTGATTCGCCCTTAGCAATATCCATCTATTCATCCTTAATGGAATGCCAGTCCATTTGACCCTGTACAGGGTAAGTGGTTATGGAAGATGGATGTATAGATGGATGTATAGATGGATGTATCAGCCATATTTCTTTATTAAACTGAAGTTGTTTTGATGCATCAGTTGCTGGCATTTATAAAAATCATTGGTCAAGGAAAAGTCTGAATAACTTATGGTGAAAAGTGCAAAATGAATGTTTGATGTGAAGTTGAGTTATGCATAAGGCTCTTTGGGCAAATGTCCAGTTATGCAAAACTGTAAATTTACCCTCACTCACAGTTGGTTTGGAATAACCCTTTCTGTGGGCCTTCATTACACACACCTGGATTTAGCCACTGATCTGTAAAGCTTAGCTTGCTCCCCTTGTGGTAAACAGTACATTTCCCTTCTATACCTGCCTAACGTTTTGTGTCATGCAAGTAATAATACTGAAAATAAGAGCTGTGCATCATTAGGTTTTGCCACAAATTCATTATTTGATATTCATGATACTGACCACAAGCTCATGCTGGAAGAATACTTGTCTACAGGACAAAAAAGACCTGACATTTGATTTAATAATAATAATAACAATTGATGCTTTATTAATCCCCATGGGGAAATTCTTTTTACACCTCCCTCAACTTGCTCTTTATAGAGCAAGCTGTCTGCGAAGGGCAGCCACCTGTTGGGGTGCCCAGGGAGCTGGGGGGTTAAGGGCCTTGCTCAAGGACCCGCAGATGTTTGAGGTTGGGCTTGAACCGGCAACTTTGTGATTACAGGCACAGGGCTTAGCCCACTGAGCCACACGCTGCCCCTTAGATGCTTATTAGGGAGAAAAATCAATTCATTTTCCTTTAATTCTTCATTGCCTTCTGCAGTGACTTAGTAAACCTAAATCAAGATTCAGGATGTGGTATGTGATTTTCAAAGGAGCGAGAAGGAGCGTTTGAGAAACACTGGTGTGTGCAGCCCAGTAGGAGGCACTAATGAGTTGGTCCAGGTTGATCAGGTTGTTCACCACTGAAATGCACCATGGACAGACCTGTGCTGCATGTCAGGGGGGGCGTTCTTCGAGGAGAAGAGAGAAACATGCACAAATCAGAGAGAACATGCAGAATCCACACATACAAAGCAGAGTCTGGGTTCAGGGCCCCAGTCCTGGAGGTGTAAGGCAACAGTGGTACCCACTGAGCTACTGTGCCATACCTGCGTCTTCTGCTGTTACTGTGTGCATTTCTGCAAGTTAGGACTCTTGTGTGGCCTCTGTGTGGAAGGTTGCTGGTTCAAGTCCTGTGACTGACAGAGTAATAATATCTCTTGATCATAGCCCTTAATCCTAAATTTTTTTCCCCCAAAATAGGTCTGCAAAACCCTTTAGCTTCCAGGTAACTGAACGTGCAGTAATAACCCTAGCTCCTCCAGTCTGTAATGCTGACACAATGAGTATATCGATTAGTGACATCTTTATCGACATACGACCAATTTCCTCCCGAATTTGAGTCAGATTGGGGATTTTCAATCAATGCAGCTGTATTACACCCCTAGCAGCAAAGAAGAAACATGTTAAGAGGATAATTTCTCCCTTAAACTTCAATTTTCGAAAGCCGGCTCTGTCATTTGGTGACATGCAGAGTCCTTCTGTTACTGCTGTGTTGTTATCTATCTCCGTTCTGGTTTTGAGGCTGAGTGCCACATTACTGCCTCAGCTGTCAAAATGAGCAAATGCTGAAAAAGAGTTTGCATTACAAGCTGTATTACAAGGACTATATCTCTGTTTCAGCTATAATATATGAAATATGTTGATATTAAGTGTAATAAAATGCAGAAGTGCCTCACTCTCACTTTTTGCTCTCACACCCCATTGTCCATCTGCTTGTGCATCCCCCCCCGAACAGGTGAACGCCTTGCTCTCCTTTGTGGTTCCCATGGCAGCGATCTCGGCACTGAATGGAATGATCGCCAGCCAGCTCCTTCACATGTTCCGCCAGGCTGAGCGGGACACCCGCGTGTGCGTCGTTGGAGGAAGCCCGACCATGCTGAGTGTCTCGATGGAGCCCAACCGCATCCAGTCGCTGCGCCATGGCGTCATGGTCCTGCGTAAGTGTACTGCCCGCCACAGACACCGGCACACAGAAATGAAGCGTTTTTTTGTGTAGCATGGCATCGAGATTTCTCAGAAACCCCCGTTGTGAAATCAGATTTTTTTTTTTTTATGGGGAAAAAACAACCTGACATTTTCTACCCTTTTGTATGCAGCAAATTAAATCAGTCTCACGTTTCCTCAAAGGCTTGATTAACTATCTCCTGTTAACCTTAATTACAGCCACATTATTAAACCAATATGAAAAACTTTTTTGTGTTCTTCTATATTTTTGACTTGACACGTCTGTCGGCTGACATACAAACCAAACCGAGTATTTACAGTTACACTGTAAGTATCTAGCAGATGCTTTTGCTGTATAACTGAGTCTAACAGCACATTGTAAACATACATGCTGTCAAGCAGTGAACTCGACATAAGTGCAGCTATACTGAGCTTCTGGTGAATGCCCAAGTGCAAGTGTAAGCAATATGGGAGCAAGAGCTAAACAACAGTTTCTGACAAAGCAAGAACCTAATAAGACTATTCGAAGACAAGATGTGCAACATAGGAACAATCAGGGAACGTAAAGAGGCATCAGGCTAGTAGAGGAGTGTGTGCTTAAGAAGGGGCTGGAATGACTGTGGCTTCACCAGCCCTACTGGTTTGACATAATAAGAGTCACAGTAAAGCAAGTTACAGCATGCTGGCAACAGGCCACATAGTTTAGCAGTCAAATTTGGCTGAGCGCAACACTTCTGATAGGAAAATCTTCATCGGCTCCATTCCAGCTTTCACTTCACCTGTTACAGCTGCCAGTATGTTGCCATTTTTGGGATGTAGCACATCAGATCAGGGAGTTGGGATGGATGTAGCACATCAGATCAGGCAGTTGGGATTTATGTAGTATATCAGATCAGGGAGTTGGGATGGATGTAGCACATCAGATCAGGGAGTTGGGATGGATGTAGCACATAAGATCAGGCAGTTGGGATGAATGTAGCACTTAAGATCAGGGAGTTGGGATGGATGTAGCACATCAGATCAGGGAGTTGGGATGGATGTAACACATAAGATCAGGGAGTTGGGATGGATGTAGCATATCAGATCAGGAAGTTGGGATGGATGTAGCACATAAGATCAGGGAGTTGGGATGGATGTAGCACATAAGGTCAGGGAGTTGGGATGGATGTAGCACATAAGATCAGGGAGTTGGGATGGATGTAGCACATAAGATCAGGGAGTTGGGATGGATGTAGCACTTAAGATCAGGGAGTTGGGATGTATGTAGCACATCAGATTAGAGGATAGGGTCTGACTGCCTTTTATGGGAAACTGTCACAAGCTGGAAGCCAGGGTTTGTTTTATGATATGTGAGCAGGCATAGATGTATGGCCTCATAAATTAACATTACTTAAATAAACTGAATCAGCACCTCTCTGACTTAGTCTTAACAAAAAAACTACATTGTGAGCTTCACAAAGCTGGAATTTATAGCAGGACTGTCATTCAGAAACCAATAATATCCAGGGTCAACACGAAAAGAACCTGAGCACAAAGCCTAGATGCCTGAACAATGGAAAAAAGCAACCATTTCTTGGTGAGGCATCTTTCAAATTTTTCCCTACATCTGGACAGGTTTCCATTTGAAAAAAGCCAAAGGATGCCTCCACCCCTCAGTGTGGAGGATGTAAAAAAGGATGGGCTGCCACCTCAGCCCGATGATTTCTCTGAAAGGTCACATGACGGCCAAGAAATATGAGGCCAATTTATAGGACCAGGTGCACCCTGTGGTACAAACACTGTCTTCTGATGATGATATTGGTCAAGTACACATATACACTGCCCGGCAAAAATAAAGTCGCCATTTGAATTTATAGCAAATACTTAAGAGCCAATGACTTAAGTCAATGACTTAAGTAGCAAATACTTAAGAGCCAATGACTGGATCATTATTACAGCCCAACAACGTTATGCGGCAATAAAGTGACGTCAGCCGAGTACCTGCATCTACTGAATGGTCTGGTTACACCTCCATCCATCATGAATGGATTTTTTTCTTCCCTGTTGGCATGGGCATATTCCAGGACAAGAATGCCAAGATTCATTGGGTTCGAATTGTCAAAGAGTGATTCGGGGACCATGAGGAATAATTTATTTATTTATTTTTTACCAGAAAGCAACAGATAGTCACTGAAAGGTTTTGTAAAAGCAGAAATGAAGCCTTTATCTTCATCAGCTGGATTTCACTCGACCAATTTGGAAGCACAAATAGATCACTGAAATGGTTTCAGTCCTACTGTGGTGGTAGATAATTTTATCAAGAAGGAAGTTTTTCTCTTTCGGCATGTAGACAGGGAACGACAGACAATCAGTAGAGAGACTCATTTATGTGATGCTCCTACATCTGTGGATCATAGAGTCTGAAAAAAGGCCCAGGATGAGAACAAAACTGAAAATAATGAAAAAAAAGTGTTTTAGACACACACTTGCACTCAGGGTATAGAATTCATTTTAGAGCAAAATTTTTCACTTAAATGTTCCTTCAGTAACACAGATGAGTGGAGTGGATTGGGAGAGCCATTATCAATAATAGGATCTTTTCCCTCACAAAAGTACAGCAGTGTCCCAAACCTCCTCCTTTTCCCTTCAGTTTCCCCCTAATTTTAGGCTGCCACAGACACGGTCGGGCACAAGGTGTTACTGGTAAGGAAGTACTGGAGCTACTCTTAACACCTTTTCAAATTTCCTATCACAGCAGGGCCCCACAATGCGGTGCCACACTGCCGATCAGCAAGATGTGATGAGCTCCATTGTACCATCAACTTACAGCAGCAGCACTTTCCCCTGTAATATGTTTGCTCCAGAGTACCTCAGAGTAATAATCAAAGTTCCTCAGAGTATTACTCAGAGATCCTGAGGAATAATAATGTGCATATTTGTGCAATATCATCTTTCAAGCTCTCTACTTTTATTATGTGAGCACCAGTCTCTAATCTGACGTGAAGAAAAACGTTGTTTCTAAGAAATAAATGAGGGTCAAGTGGAAAGTATTATATTACATTGCTGACAGCCTGACAAGAAGCGTAATCCTTCTCACACTCCTCCACAATCACACAGTCAGACTCCTACAAGGGGGGTAAACTAACCACTAACTCACCTTTCCTCCGGTCCAGAACAAGACCCCCCCTCCCCCCACCAGCTGGTGGACCATCCAGTAACAAGGAGTCTGTTAAGCCAAATACTATCTGGTGCAGTTTTGCACCTGTCTGTCTGCTGCCGGAGTTTTATGTGGTAGACCTTTATAATATGCATTTTACTCTCTGTCCTGGGCTCCAAGTAAATGCCTCATAGTAAATATTAATTTCATTTTACAGAGATTTGTTGTCATGTTGTCATGAAATACCACACTTTGTATTTTGAGAGGGACTTACCTCTGAGTTGTTTCCCAAAGAGGTTCAGGATGTTATTTGGCCAGCAGTTGTATGACAACCAAGGAACATCTTAAATCCATACTGTAAAGCAGTGTTTCCCAACCCAGTCCACTGGGACCCACAGCCGGTCCATGTTTTCGCTCCCTCCCAGCTCCCTGCCAGACCAAATCCACATTTTTGCCCCAGGGACCTGAGAGGGAGAAAAAATGTGGACTGTCTGTGCAAGGACCGGACTGGACTGGGAAACACTGCAATAAAGGATGAATGTATTTTTACCGTGTGTGTGTGTGTGTGTGTGTGTGCTACAGGTATACCTTATGTTGCAGGGACCCACAATGATATAAAAACCTGTTATTTTTTTAAGTTGTGGGGACCAGTCCCCTTAAGGATAACCTCAGTGTAATAAAAATCAGTGACTACAATCGAAAAACTAAAACTGCCAAAAGACTTGTATTTTTCTTATGGTTAGGGATAAGGCTGGGTAGGGTTTAAGGTCGTTGTTTTTTATTTTGGTTTTTCCCATAGAAATTAAGAGACAGTCCCCACAAATATATGTAAAGGTCTCTCTCTTTCTTTCTCTGTGTGTGTGTGTGAACTTATAAATGCCGAATAGCATAATTTTATTAAAACAATCTCGGCTTACAAACAAACCCAGGGAACAAGAGACATGTGGAAATGAATAAGTAATTGGGATGATCAGTAACTCTTGTCACTTGCTGAATGACACCCCCCCCCCCCCCCCCCCAAGGTACCAGGGCGGAATAAACAATGCTTCATCAAAATTCTGTTGTTCTTATTTTGGACTCCTCCTTTGGTATCAGAATTGCGGTTCCTTTCATTTTCATGTTTTCATGTTTGTGTGCAAGTGATAAACAGGGTCAATGCATTAATAAATGATCTATCCTAAATTTACAGTCCACTGAGCTTTTAAGTTCCTTCTTATAAGATATACAGAGCTTCTTGCCCATGTTTGATATTTATAAGTTAAGTGATGAATAATGATGAATTCTAGTTCTGCTTCTTATGGCAGATATGTGGTAGCTGAGATTTAGAGGTACTGAGCGTTTTGAGGTACTGAGCATTATCTGTGACACCAATAGTAAAGAATAGAATATTACAGTTTTTTCCAATCATTTTAATGCGTGTCTCACGTGTAACGCGCATGTCCACTTTTCCAAAACACTTAACACATGCACCATACCATTGGACCATGTGAGCTAAACTATGTATACTTTTGCATTGCTTTAACACAATATGCATTCAATCACCATTTCCCCCAAATTTCATGAATACTTCTCTCAGTCAGTGGTCACCACCAGCAAAACTTTGCACAACTACAGCCGATTTTTCAGACGTTTAGATAATCTGTTCAAAACAGTTAACTTTCAGGCCAACACCTAATGAAATTTAGAGCGATGTAAATTGAAATATGCTGCATTATGACAGACAAAGGACACTATGCACTTGCACTAACACAAATAATTGTGCTTTTAGCAGAAATTTCATAATTTTGTTTTTGTTTGCTGCTTTGTTACCATCTATACAAATGAGGTTATGGAGTGTCCCCCCCCCTTTCCTTTTTGCATCGCAACACAATGTATTCTGTGCATAAATAGTGGGTATGGCAACACATATATTACAGTAAAACATTTACATTTATTCATTTAGCAGGCACTTTTATCCAAAGCGATTTACAGTGAAGTACTGTATCTACAGGGACTTTCCCCCTGGAGCTTGGATAAGTTGGGGTCAAGGGCCTTGCTCAGGGGCACAATAGTGGCACCCCCTGGGAGTGAACTCACAATCTGCCGGTGTTCCTGATGGGAGCCCAGCCAGATCCCCAACTACTAGACCACCACCATCCCCCTAGATCACCACCAAACATTTTACAATGCTTGAAGCTGGAAAGCTGAATAAAAACAAACACCTGCCTGTAATTTCAGCTAAGCACCCATCTAGGAATTTGTGTGGTTAGTGCCAATTTGCCATATTACAAAAGGAGCCATCTTTGGATTGGCATTTTCCATTGGCATGTTTCTTTAGCTAGTGAAAAATGGATGCCACAAGAGGCAGAGGAAGAGCAAGAAGACATCAACGGAGAGGAAGAGGAAGAAC